>KK119113.1:363314-379794 GCA_000611955.2 Stegodyphus mimosarum
TTATTATTATTATTATTATTATAATTTTTATCGCCTTACTAAAATGTCGCCAAACTACCAGTTACCATATTCCAAAGATTAGCCTAGCATTTTCCTTGTTGAGCAATATTTTACAAATAATGAAGGTTTGGCAGCTATAATTCGCAATTTTCGTAAAATATATGTTTGGAGTAGTGATTTAACTTCATCAACTGTGAAGAGATTAATTAAAAAATTTAGAGAGACTGGATCAATTAGCTATCTTAACCATTCTAGCCGTCCTTCAACAAGCCTTTCAACATAAAACATTGAAGCGCTTCATGAGAGTGTTGCTGAGAGACCAGGGACATCAAACTGACACGGTGGTTAAGAACTGAACATTCGGGAAGCTCTGTACAGCGTATTCTCACGAAAGATTTGCATCTTCATTCTTACGAAGTTCAACTGACTCAAGAACGGAAGCTACTGACCACGCGCAGCGAAGAGAGTTCATTGAATGTATTATGGAACAACAACAATTCCTTTTGATGGCTTGGTTAGTCCACAAAATAATTGCATTTGGGGTTCAGAAAATCCACGAGTTGTTGTTTAAAAACAAATGCATCAATAAAGTGTCACTGTTTGCTGAAAATTTTATGCTAGAGGCATCACTGGTCAATCTTCTGCGAAAATGCGGTTGGTCAGCCAATAAAAGTTTATGGTGCTTGCTATCGCGACATAATCAGTTTTTTGTGCCTAAATTGCAAAACATGGATATGGACAGCATGCAGTTTCAACAAGACTGTACCACATGCCATACAACCTGGAAGCAATTCAATTGCTGCATGAGTCATTTTCCGATCGTGTAACTTTCCATTTTGGTGATAAGAATTGGGCACCCAGATCATGCGATTTAAAGCCACTGCATTTTTTTCTTTGGAATTTGGATAAAAAAGGCTTACAGTTTTTAATTGTGAACCGGTGTTTTCTATTAAAATTACTTCTGACGTGAATTTTGGGACACCCTTTACATATGACACTGACAACTTCGCGCGCATTTTCCGCTTCTTCTTCTAGAACTCCACTCAACTCAGGCAGACGTTCCCCGAAATTCAGTGCAAGAAGATGTCTCTTAGGGCCAACCTGAAGGCATGCAGTAATTAAGCTTAACGAAATTGGGACTCGATCGGAAATTCTCGAATTTACTGAACAGTAAACATGTACTGAATTTATGCTGCCTTGATAAGTAAGGTCATTTTATTTTAAACTGCGTTTACATGCTGTCCATGCGTTGCCCATTAAACGTATTACTCAACAAGATTGTATTCTGTCGCAACAATCAAGTATTACATTCGAACTCACATACATTTCTACATGTGGATTTTTGATTATTTAGTAACAGAGACAGAGATCAGAAGCTCTCATCTTGTTAACCTTTCCTGATATGGAAAACATCTATGAAACCGCTAGCAAACTCTAAGAAATCACTAGATATCATTAGAATTTTTTCCATACACTAAACAAACGCTCATAGCGCTGTTGAAAGAAAATTTTTATGATTACATCTTTCAAAAGACAGTAATCCGACTTCATGCATATAGAATTGTTATGTCTGTAATATGAATATATTGTTAATGTTTGCAAGCAAACTTCTGCAAATGCATCTTTCTCGTTAGCAAACAGCTTTTCTCTAGTGGATTAAAATAAGGACGGAAGAGTTCATCGCATAGATGTGTGCTGTATGAGCAAAGTTAGGTACAAAGAGCACTTGAAAAGCGTTTACCTCGAAGTTAGTGTAATTTGATATCAGTTGCGTAGTTTATTTGCTATTAAATTTTAAAATACTGTTTCTCAGAATTGTGAATAAATCTATTCATGAGAAGATCCCATGTCATCCGTTGGGATCTAAATTCGGGCCAAACCAACAGTTTTTAGCCATGCAAACGGTACAAGGCCTGTAACAATTTCAAATAACTATCTGCCTTGGAACGCTTTCGATCAAAATAAAGATAGTGCATTGTGTAAAATGTAGGTCTCGTTGGAAGTAATTAACAATGATTTCCAAATCTATAATAGATACACTATTCTATCTTCACCATTTTGCTATAAAATTCATATTTTTTCTAAGTTTAGAAATTCACCATTACATTTATTGCATAAAATTGCTCTGTAAAGAATCGAAATTCAGGTTCGATTTTGAACCTTAAACCTATTCTCTTTGCGGAAGCCGCTGAGAGAATGATTTATTTTTATATGATATTCTTAAAAGATTTATATTAAGATCATCAAGTTTGCACTTTTGGCTGCGATAGATCATTCACTTCGAATGGTCGAAGTCATTCACTCTACATCCGAAGGCAGAACACCTATATTGATTACTGGATCAGTGGCATAGCGGGACAGTACATGAAAAAGTTCTGGTAGCCTATATGCCTTGTTGTAGTCCTGCCTTTACCGCGTGAATCCTGCATACTCCCTTTCTGAGATTTCAACCATGAGTATTCTGTTCACCTAGTAGTTATTGTATATCGCTATCAAGTATAAAGACAGAAGGAAAGATATTCAGGATCCTTCCAAAAGCTCTCAATTTAGTCAGGTGAAACTACAGAAACTACAGAAACATTCACTGTGGTTGGAATTGAACACTAGGAACTCCTTTACGGGTCCCTTTCCTGAGTTTACGAAGCCCTTAAATGGCTATGAATAACTTCATGATGAATGATCGTTAAATTGAACTTAATGGTTTTTATTCAATGATGCATAATTAGGGTTTAGTGATATGGGCTGGGTGATTAGATAGCCTGTCATTAGTATTATTTGGTTATGTGTAATTGGATTGCATTTTTGTTGGTCTGTGCAAATACTCAAGTAGTATCGACATGAAATCGAATTGTATCATATTACAGTCAAGCATATTCCTTAATCAGGAATGCTCAAACTTTTTAAAATTTTACACCCTGTAGATAAGATTAAAACATATATGTACAAACATATGCAAATGTATATCCAAAAAGGGCGCCATTTTACATTTATTGCGATCATTCATTTAAATCTTTTGCCTAAGCATTGTACCACCAAAAATAATGTAATGTGGTACATGTAATATAGTTTGAGAAACCTAAGTCGACATGCAAATAAATACTGGCAAAAGACTGATTTCTTATAACTTCATATTGTAACAAAGAAAACAATAAACAGCATATTCTTTGTCAGTATATCTGGAAATCGGTAAGCAAATTACATGATGGTTTGTCTGTTGTCAGTAGATAAAATATATGACGCTTAATTTAAGCAAATATTTACAATCTACAAGAAAATTTGATCTTAAATAATAAAATTTTGTGTACTATGCTACTTTCCTCAAATGCTGAATTAAAAAAATTCATTGTATACGAAAGCATAGAATTAAAATAGGTTTTTAATAAACGTATGTGAATATTTTCAAATTTTATCACGATTTTAAAAATACGCTATTTTAGAAAATCAGGAACCTGAAAATTCTAAAACTTGAGTCCGTTTCCAAAATAAAAAGTATTTAAATGATATAATTTAAAATATTAATTACACCAGTCTTAAACATTATATGCGAATTAATAAAGTCCGCAAGCTTAGGAAGTGTAATTATGCATAGTTAAAATTAAAGTATAAGAAGCAGGGTTAACAAATTACATAGCTTCAAAATTAGATGAATTACGGTATAAAGTAAGAACAATTTGATAGGTCTTCTTGACTTGAAAAAAAAGTTAAAATAGCTTATAAAAATTAGAAAAAAAAAAGAAAAAAATAGGGAAACTAAATTCTCCATGTAGGGCGGTTCGACCTGATTCACACGCAAGAATATTGATTTGTGAACTGGCAAAGTTTTGGAATGTCATCAAACAGCGTACAACTTCGGTTTTACCTATGCTCTGGAATTTCGCCAAAAAATATCTCAGGCAATAAATATTTATTTTCAAATCATTCTACTGTAGTCAAATAAAAGCAAGGCTTTCTTAGGCTTAGGTTTTAAGCCTGCTTTTTTTTTTGTTTTCCCTTGACTAAGAAATATTTAATTAATGGCCTATTTTATACTCTAATTCGAAAACTGATTATACAAAAGCATACATCAGTCTTAAAAATAAGTAGCAAGGTAAAATATTGATTTTGAATTTTAAACTCTTATTACTGTCAAAGAAATGTAATTTTAAATTTAATTCACAGTATTTCCTTGATTATAAGACGAAATTGTTTCCTGCATATAAACAACGCAGTTAAAATCGGGGTACGTGTTGCAAGTTTTTTCAGTCGTTTCTTCTCCAAATTAGTTTAATGTATAGGACCTCTATTAATCACTAAATTTTAATTTAAAAATTAATTAAAAACTCTAAATTTACTAAGGAAATATATGTATTATCGCTATTATCAAATCAAAATCTACTACTCAAAAATGATTTATTTAATGTACTTTTTTATTTTCCTACAATTATTTTATCTGCTGCGAAATTTATTAGAACCAGCGGCTGTTAGTCTTCAAACTCACTTTTTCTTTCTCCCTATCACTTTTCCAATTGTTGCCACCAAATTTTGTCGCCATGTGTCATTTTTTTTAAATCAAATAATGAAGAATTTGCATGCATGTATGTATGTATGCTTCTCGCTTTGTGGAAGCTACCTAGATATATCTGATTTTTCATACACGTAATCTTCCACCCGAATATGTGCATCTCAAAGCCCGAATTTTGAATTTTGAAATTTTTATTTATGTCATATTTTATACAAACTTATTGAAATTTTGATTAACAAACTCAGAGATCTGAAAGCCAGAAATCGCAATACTTTTCGAAATAAATTAGCATTATTTATGAAATAGGAACAAATGAGTTTCAAACAATACCCTTTTTTTCTTGCGCTAATTGATCAGCTCATTGAAAAAAAACCATAAATGGCGTTGGAACGATACACTTATGACGAAAGTTACCGCCGTCAAATATTTGCGAAGAAGCACATTACAAAAGGAAAATGAGAAAGTAGAGATGTGGTGTATTAACTCATTTTGCATGATTCACTGGGATAGAATGTAGAGGCACCAATCACAGAACGCATGTTCAAAGCATTTATTATGGGAAACCTTTACTAAGCCGTGTGAGAACAGTGTTTCTTCAGTTAGGTGCTCGAATGTGCTAACAAGATGACACTTACAGGGAAATAACGAAGTGAACTGATAAAGCTGTTTTATCTGAACGAGGAAAATGCTGCTGAAAAGAGTGTGAGTTTTTGGGCAAAACCATAAGCTCAAGCGAGACCTATGTTAAGTTAAAAACTGTACAGGATTTTGTAAAAAACGTTTCAAGAAACTGGATGATAGACCGCGAACCGGACGATTACGTATTCCTGTTGAAGTTGTTGTGGTAGGGCATAATACGATTATTGTAGGTACCCTGCGGGGGAAGTAAAAAAAGAAGGGGAACAGTTCTATATCTCCCGTTCTACTGCGCCGATTGACGAAATTCAACTTCTATTTTTTCATGACTCGAAAGCGCAACTTCGGATATGTATTACATTTATATATAGCGTTGTTCTAATAGAGAAATTTTGACACAAAATCGGACTCTTCCTGAAATAGCATGCCAATTTGTTTCCATACATTGATTCTACCACTCAAATTATTCCAAACTGCTAAGTTTTGTAAAAATCACACGAGTAGTTTTTAAAAAATTAGCTCTAAAAATTTAAGCTCCTCAATGTTAATTGAATTTGATATATATTTATTAATATCGCTACTTTTTATTAAACATACTTGATTCTTTCTTTCACATTTCGAAATTTACATTCATTCCAAATAAAATTCGACTATTTTTTGTGATTTATTTTTAAAGTTTGTATTTTTAAATAAGTTTGAGAAATTTTTCTAAAAAAAATTTTGAATTATAAACTGTAAAATTTTTACCATCATCTTAAAGTAGACGTATTTCTACGCATACCGAGAAAAAATTAGAGTTTTTTATTCAAAATTTCCTAAGACATACGTGAATTTAGAGTTCGGTGCGTTTTGAAGTTTGGCATATTCGCTATAAGCGATAGTAACCTCAAGTGTGGTTTACGCACTTTGTTAAAATTATTTGAAAATATGAACGGTGACCTTTTTACCCTCGTGTACAGTGAAAAAAAGGAAAGGAAAATAAGTTGCTATAAATTAAGAATTTTGCTAAGTAAATTATTCTTGGCGCAAACTCTGAAAAAATGCGCCGTGATAAATTTTTAGATTTCTCCCGGAATTTCGCAACAAATTTTACAAAATTTAATATTTAGGCATAATTTGAGTCGTAGAATCGAAATACGGAAAAAAGTGGCATATCTTTTCAGAAAAAGTCCGGTTTTGTGCCAAAATACCTATATTAGAGCAAAGCTATACATAAATCTAATATATATCCTAAGCCGCGCTTTCGAGACATAAAAAACAAAATTTGAATTTCGTCAATCGGCTCAGTAGAACGGAAGACTATAGTAAATATATATATATATATATATATATGCATGTTTTTTTTTCGCAGTGTACATGGCATACTGCAAAAAGTGTTGCTATCAGTTTGGATGTATCAAAGACCACAGTACTCAAATTCCTGTGCTTTTGCGGATGTTTCCTTATTGATTCCAGATGTTATAATCTGGGGACGAGCAATAGCAAGTCGAACTTCGTGAATTTTTTCCCGAAATCATATATGATAAAGCTAGCAAGTGGCAGCTACGGGATATTATGGACGGACGATTCGTATTTCTTCTGAAGTGGGAATGTAAACTTCGAGTACTGCGTTAACTGGGGTTACGAAAATCATCACGATGTGGCACCAGCGCCTTTCCACGAAACCAAACTTGTGGTGCCGCATAGCAAGCACATTCGTTCTCTGTCCGTAATTCTTCGAGGGGATTAATTCCATAGGTATGAAAATGTGTTCCATCACAAGTGCTCGGTATACAGCAATGTTGCAGGATTACGTAATTTCAGAGTTGCAGTAGCGAATTATTGCTAATTACACTGCATGGATACAAGGTGAACACGCGATCTCCTCCAAAGATCGCTTGTTCTGCAAATACTGCTACAACGTTTTGGAGATAGAATCATCTCCTGTAAATTCGCTGTTTCGTGGCTACCACGATCCCCCTACTTCATTTCGATGGATTTCTGGTTCTGGGTTATCTGAAATGTAAGGTGTATTCGTCAAACCAATGAGATTTGTCAGAATTGCAAGATGCCATAAAATGTGAAGTTATACAGATTCCTCCTGCGATGTTATGTTCGACATTGTTGTCAACAATATTCCGCATGCAATACGTTATCGTCTGCGAATGTGAGCTCGTTGAAAACTTGTAATTCGAATAAAATGTTTTCCCCTCTCTTCTCTTGTGTTGCCACCAGCCCTTTACAATGATCTTCTTTGCAGATATTTCAAGCTGGCAATTTTCGTCATACAACGGCATTTATCGTTTTTCAATACACTGACAATTTGCGAAGGAAAACGTGGATGTTGCTATTCGAAAATTTCGAAATTGTTTCTCTGTAACCGTAACAGTGCTATTGCTTTAAATCATCATAATCTCGAACGCATACTTTCAAATAACAATATTTGAAATTTCATTTCGATTGGTTAAGTATTGTGGGTTAATATCAAGGAAGTTCTTTATTACATCTCTGTATATGAACAAAGCTTTTGGCAGTCTCAATGATACTGATTAAATACGTTAAAAGTTTTAATTAGATAATATTACTATATTGTAACAAGCGTATTCTTTTAGATTTCCAGCATTGATTAAAACTATGGGCCTTGGAGAAACGTACTAGGTATTTTGTATGTGCACAATATTGCGCTGCGACATAATTAATAAAAATATAAAATTAAGCCGTTGAAGTTTCTGTAAAAGCTCATTTACGTATTTTAATTAAATTATCGTCATACAACGTTGTTGTGCTAATACGTATATAGACTGTGTTAAAGTTTTGTTTCGTTTTTATTTTTCTTCGCTTTGAAGCCAAAAGAAAGCAGGTATAAAGAAATTCAAGACAGTGGCTCACAAGTTTAAAAGAATAACTCTTCGTATTCCCTTTAGAGCAAGGTTTAACTTTCAGTTTACACTTTACAAATAGTATGAGGTGTACAGTGTCATTATAAGTTTATGTCAGCCGGAATGCTGTAAAATCCATAATTCTCTTGTCAGAAATCAAATGAGTAAATTTCAAACTTCTAGCAAGAAATACTTTCTCCTACCATATAAGAATACATGAGATCACATTTCAATTTGGGAGCCATTAGATATCTATGTGTCATTAAAATTGCATGAGCAAGGATTCTAAAAAATCAACCATGCCGTCATTAGGAATAGGACATGATATTTTTCAACTGCTAGGGGGAAGTACTATATGATTACTTACCCCTAGCGATACTATATACATGAAAGGAAGCCGTTAATTACTTGTAATATTTGAAAACAGATAAATGTAAATTTTGTATAGTTCATTCTCACCTGCACAGACTTTTATTCAAAAAGCTGAAAATGTAGAATCACAATGTTAAGTAAGTAGTTTGTATAAATATTATTTACAATTAAAAATGCTACATATTTCGTATTTGTTACTAATTTTGAATTGTATAACAGGCTTTAGTTAGCTTGTCGGGAAATTTATAAATATTTTCCTGTTTCCATGTGGCTCTTTTATAGCGTTCTAATTTCAGCACATCTTTCAAACCTTCGTTTTCGTAATATAATGGTTTCCACAATGTTTTCAAGCGTTTGCTGTAGAATTTGGATCATGTTGATTTCGGAGGAATGTACCAAATTACTATGATTGAAATACAGAAAACACAGTTTTACTAATATTCCTTTACAGACAAGTACATAGTCACCATTATTTGCTATTAATATAAGGCTTTATTTATTTATTTTTGTTCCCGCCTAAGTACAATCGACGAGTTCTAATGTCTTGAACTTCCACTCACGTATGTTCAACCCTCACTTACTTGAACCTATGCTTTCATGACAAGATAATTTAGGGAAAAGTCTAAAGGTCTATAAATAGACAACATTATGCTCATTCAAGGTCAGATCTTTCTTTTTTAACACTCGAGACAATGACGTATCTTATCTATCTGCCATGGATTTATATTTCTGATAGGTTCATACATATTTCTTTTGCTCAATAAGGTCACTTTACTCACAGAAATAGGTGAAACCTTGTTGTGCAGCAGAACGTCGACGCCACCACTCTGGTTGACAGTACTTGAAAAGAACAACCTTATGGTACAATAACCTTGAGACAAGCGTCTAGCTACAGCAACTACCTCACAGTGCCTCATGCATGCGCAGTGTGATCTGCGACCAACCTTAGTTGTACCAATTTGGTGGGGATTTTTACATCTCCTGCCGAGTGACACATTGCATGTTGGCGACGAATATCGCATATATCAGAATAGTGAAAAAAGCGGTAAATTGAACTTGTCCAATAGTGTGCAACGATCTTGAAACTCAAGCGATTGAGAATAAATTTGGGTCTTCAGTTTGTCAGACAGTTTATTTTCATTACACGACGTAAAGCATACTTTTCTTGCATGATAGTCACAGAAATAAAAGATATATACATCATAATTATAGCTTAGGGACTCTGGAAAATCACACACACAAACACTTCTTTAAGGTGTTTCTGTAATATAATGTTTTCAAAACTTTATTTTCAAAATTAATTTTGAAAATAAAATTTTGTGTAATTTAGAATTTTATTAATGAGAAAAATGCGATAAGCATTGCTTTTTTCCTCTATTAACTAAATAGGTTTATTTAACTGTAATAAACTGTTTATCTTATTGCACTCTTTCTCCTTTTAATTAACAGCATATTGCTTAATGTACATTATGTGTTAACTTAAAAGAAATTAATCAAGGTCATCATTCATCAAGGTTAAAATAATACGCCGAACAAATATTAATTTAAGTCAATCTATTTTCATTATGTGAAATAGCTGAGAAGGGAATTTGAGAAAGTTTTTTAGTTTGGATGTGTATAGAAAATTTTTTTTTCCTAATCTAAATTTTTATAGAAAATAGTAAATTTTATTAGAATGCAGAGCATTGGAAATGATTTTATATTCCAGATAAAGCATGAATATTTATGAGTACGGCAGTTTCGTTGCGAAACAGGAGCACATAAATTCTATTGATTCAAAATTTCTCTAAAGAGATTTTTGGTAACAGATAAGCTGCATTATATTTTGCGCATTAAAAATGATTATATATGAATTAAAGGAACTTCTATTACGGATACATAATTCTTGAAATCATTTTGAATCTTAACAAATTTCTGTATTTGAACATTTAAATCACAATTATAAGCATAATGTGTAATTTTATCTGCATAGCTTATTAAGAAGAAAAATCATAGGAAAAAATATAAATCCTTATGTCTTTTAAACTGCACTTCCACCAAAGGGCTGAAAAGTCATCTATGTATATTCCTCATTTGCCACGACTAGTTCAATCCTTTTAGTTATTTTTTTATACATAATTTAATTTTTTTTAATTTAATTTTGTTTTATTTCATGAGAAATAAAACAAAATGCTGAAATATTTCATCAGAGATATTCCTACAATATCACAATATCTCAAACCTTAAACAGAACTTAATTAAAAAGAAAAACTAATTCTATCTCAGAATGAATTCGCAACAATCAGTCACAACATTAAGTAAATAAACAGCAGTTCGCTTTAAACAGATACAACTGAGCTGAGGTGTTTAAATTCGGCTTTTATAAGCTTTTCAATTATTCACTAGCATATTCTGGTAAAATCTATAAAAATCTCGATTTTCCTCGATGGCAACAGCAATCACGAGATATTTATTAAATATTAAATGCACGCGCTATTTTATTTTTATTTTTCCGACGTAGCTTTCTCTTTAAAAATCGTCTGCGTTGCACGGGAAAGTAAAGCAATTTTAATTACAATTCTAAATAAATAGCTAAATGAATACGAAATCTGTAACACTGCGCCTTCCCAAGGACTGCACGCCCCGAGCAGTACAATCCCTGGACAGGAAGCCAAACTTACAACTAAGGCATCAATGATATAATAAACATTACATTACAATCGCAAAATAAACAATAATTGCGATAAGTAACTTTCAGCAAATCATAAACTATCAGTCACCAAATACAAATCAAATGCTATGAAATATTAAATTCAAATCAAATGCTATGAGATACTAAAAACAAATCGAATACTATGAAATGCTGAATACAAAAGGATCATGGTCTTATACTATTCACATTACTATTTACAATTATGTACGCTACGTACTATGGTCATAGTAAGGAGATCAAACCGGGCCTGAACACCTTGGATGTATTCCTCGGGCGATAAAGGCTCATCTGCAGGGCGGTCAAACAAGAGATCTCAAGGCAGACGAAGGTCACGACCGATGAGCATCTGGGAGTAGAATTTCTGGTAGTCTCGAGTTTTTCTTCGACTTTAGTAAGAGTTCGGCAGCTTTCTGAACGGGGTCTTTCAGACGAGACGTCTGCGTTTCTAGCTGAAGTTTCCTTCTGATTATCGGTAGTCGTGTAATCGGATCCTGAAAGCAGTTTGTTGTTTTTGAAGTCTAAGGAAAAACTGTATTTCATTAAAAAGTCCAATCCAAGTATGCAAGGATCTGTAATATCTGCCACATATGCCGTATAATGGTAAGATACACTTCCAAGCGTGACGTTCACGTTTAACTTCCCCTCGATGTCTATTTTCTCCCCAGACGCGATCTGGAGGGTAACACAGGATGACGTCCAAATTAATTTATCCTTCAATTGTTAAGATAATCTTTCCGAATGATGGTAACATCAGCTCCTGTAGCAATGATCATATTACAAGGAACTCCACCGATATGCCCATTAATGGCTAGTCCATTACTGTTCCCACTCACTGCAGAAATCTTGAGCACTTTAAAACAGGGTTTTTCATTATCTAGCAACCTCCGTTCCTCGGTAAGGTCATTAATGTGTTTCCTCCGTTGTTGCTTGGAAACGGTCTTACTTTCCGTGCCCTCTGGTGTTCTGCAGTTCTTTTTTACGTGGCCTTCAGCTCTGCAGCTCCACCACTTTGGTTTATTGTCACTCCTTTTCCGTGTCATGGCATTTAATTGTCTATTTAAATCATATGTCTTATTTTTCGTGTTCTGGGGTGTTCTGCAGTTCCTTTGTATGTGGCCTTCAACATCGCAGTTCCAGCACTTTAGGGTACGTTTTTTGTCACTAATGTACCGTCTCAAGGCATTGACTTGTCGGATAAATTATCTAAACGAGCCATCAATTCATCCACTATCTCGTGGACTCGCACAGCTCTGACTGGGTAGCGATCTCTACGAGTTGCTTGCTGGGCTGCCTCTAATTTCATGGCGTACACCAGAGCACTTTTTAAGTCCTTCATACGAGCCATTCGCAGTGCTTTCTATATTTCAGGATTCCGGATGTTGTCGATAAAGTACTGCAGGGACAGGATTTCCCTTGTTTCTCTCTGGTACTCCGTAAATGCGAGATGTGGCAGACTTTCAACATCCGTGGCGAGCTCTTGGAGTGTTTCGGTGGGCTTCTGTTGACGGGATTTTAATTAAAGCCTACTGTAGTCTTTCAAACATTTCTCCCGAAGCGCAGTTCCAATGCGCCAGATAGAGCTTCAAAGTCAGATCTCTGGCTTTCGGGAAGATTCTGCAGGATAACCGCTGCATCTGCTCTCAGAGAAGCGGCGAGATGAGAGGCCTTAGCTTAAGAATCCTACCCATTCGCATCCGAAGCTACAGAAAATTGTGTCTTATAGACTTGTCAGGTCTTCCCATCATATTTCGATAGCTTCAGAGAGGGACGAGCAGGCATCGGTAAAAATTTAAAACCATCTGTATTGCTCCCTGCCGTCGCTACAAATTTCTTCAGATGATCAGTTTCTTTAGAAAGAAACTCGTAGAAACCCTGCCATAAATTTGTTGTTCGATTTGTTGTTGTACGGCAGAAACTCTTCCTTCGATTAACTGTTCTACAACAGAAACTGTCTCTTCTATTTGTTCCTTGACAGAAGAAACTGGTGTAATCGATTTGTTGCTCCGCGGTCGAAACTCTCTCTTCTATTTGTTCTTTGACAGAACGTTTTCGTCAGTTTGTCCCACTTTACTTTCAACCGTGTCTATTCTGGCTTCCATAGCCTCAAATTTTCTATAATGCAGGTAATTTCTCTTTTCATCTCTTCTTGTCCTGCGTCGATCTTTTCTTCACCAGCTTCCATCTTTTCTTGAACAGCTTTCATTTGCTCTTTAGCGGAATCTTCGCCAGCTTTAATCTCTCCTTTAAATGCAACAAAGACTGCCATAAATTGCCTTAATTGAAGTAGTTGCTCTTAGCAATGGTAATCAAATCCCGCTTCTGACACAAAAAATTGTTGCTTGCGTACGGGTTCGTAATGGATTGAATGCACAAGTCGTTAAAAAGTTAATAGAACTGATTCTTTTCAGGGAAAATAAAACAAAATACTGAAATATTTCCTCAGAGATATTCGTACAATATCACAATATCTTAAAAGTTAAACAAAACTTAATTAAAAACAGAGAAACTAATTCTATCTCACAGTGAATTCGCTACAATCAATCAAAGCATTCAGTAAATAAACAGCAGTTCGCTTTAAACAGCTACAACTGAACTGAGGTGTTTAAATTCGGCTTTTATAAGCTTTTTAATTATTCACTAGAATTTCTGGTAAAATCTATAAATATCTCGATTTTCCTCGATGGCAACAGTAATTACGAGATATTTATGTATTAAATATTAAATGCACGCGCTCTTTTATTTTTACTTTTCCGGCGTAGCTTTCTCTTCAAAAATCGTTTGCGTTGCACGGGAAAGTAAAGCAATTTTAATTACAGTTCTAAATAAATAACTAAATAAAAACAAAATCTGTAACAATATATTTTTATGAGTTTTGTACATATGTAAATAATTGTAGTGAAACTGTATGTTGAATTGTAGTGGTTTATGATTATTATTATAATTTTGTATAATGCTATATGATTTACTTTAAAGAGACGAAATTTTGCCGGGAAAATGAGAATACAGGGGAAATCTATTTAACATTGAGCAAATGGCTATATCGCCACGCTGGTGATGGTTTTGAAGACATATTTCGCCAAAAGTTGACAAACTTGGCATCCATTTTGCGACACTTTAGGCCGGTCCCTGTATAGCTGTAAAAGGTACTGTAATTGAATAACTGTAGTTGATCCTTAAGGGCTCTTCAGACTGTGATTTATCTAAGGTAACGGAGTCAGTTCTATGTGCCGACTAGTTCCGCTATACGTGCAGTTCAGAATTTACAACTCGCTGCTCAAAAACTGGTTTTTGAAGATGGCTCGGCTAAGTCAGTTGTCTCCGTTAGCTCAGATCAACCTCAGTCTGAACAGCCCTTTTATATATATATCGCAACCGTACCCGGCCCTCATATGCCTTCCACTAATATCGAGAAATGGAATTTACTAGAGATTTCACGGCGGCCGGGTGAAACTACATAAGACCGAAGAGAGCATCTGCTCTCAGTTTTTAGTTCAGAGCTGAATTCGGAGGACTGAGATATCCGTGAGAGCTTACACAACAAACCTATTTATCCAAAATGTTTCAGTTTGCATTATTAAATTATTATGTTTCTGATCGATGGGCTTTCTTAGTGATAACACTCCAAAAATAATTCTAGTAATAAATGAATATAAGCAAACTTTAGGGCTTAAGACATCATCATTGTGGGCGGAGTTAATAGTGATGCTTTTCTGGACCACCATTTGCCGAATTTATGAGACTGTCCTAACAATGTACACTTTGCTTATGTGCGTACACACACAGAGAACGAATATTTTGTAGTACGGAAATCGGACTTGCACAAATCATACTTTCAGTATAAATTAATTAATTGCTAATTAAAGAATTAATACTATACGTGACTGTAAGTTTCATACTTTTCAGTATTCATGAAAAATTAATTCGGAGAGAAGTATATTGCTCAATATTTTGAACAAAACGGAGGTTTCAATAAAATTTTTATTTCATATCTTGAATTATTGAATTATATTACCTTCTTACTGACCAAAAAAAAAAAGATCACTTGCCTTGATTTATACCAGGGGTTCTCAAACTTTTCAAATGTTTCAACACATAAATATGAAACAAAAATATATGTACCACAATAAAAGCATTCCGCCATTAAACATCAATGCATCCTAAATGGAGTGTATATAATAAAAGAATAAATCTCTTTAAATTTATATTATTTAATTACTGATAAGTTATTAAATTAATTACTGATTACTTACTTAAAGTAAATGAAGTTTTTACATTACAATAAAATATAAATAAGTATACTAAGAGTATATAGTATATGTGTATGTATATATTTACATAGATGTAACAACTGTGGTTTATAATGAGTAATAATACATATATTAAATAATATAGTTGTACAAAGCAAAGAAGACACCTGAGTCACAGGGCCAGCATTGACAATATACGTTTAAAAATATATATACATTCTGTCTTTTTGACATTTTAGGTATTGGAAGGTTTAAAAAAATGGTGAATGTTGTGAAACTTAGTCAGTTTTTCTTGGAAAAGTCGTCATTTCAGCTTAAAACTAGAGCCGTAAAAGTAAAAAACTTTATGCGTTTCTGAATAATAAAGATTAAAACAAAATGTTAAAAAGGTGCAATTTTACATTCATTTTAACATTCGTTTCATTTTCTTCTGTAAAAATTGTACCACTAAAAATATTGTAATGTACCACAGTTTGAGAACCGGTGCTTTATACGAATCTAAACTAATATCTCACATGGGTTATTTTATTTAAATGGTAGTCTGGGAAATGAATGAAACATATTTTATCTCGAGCTTAGGAAGAACTATTTGGCAAGATAATGTGCTTTTCACCTTAAAGTAACACCTTTCTTTGGCCACACATTTTTTATGGGTTAATAGGTAAAAATGTAAAGCATTATTTTTTTTACACTATGTTATTATGTACAATTAACTGCGATATAGACGAATCTGTGAGCTAGCCTCCTCAAGTAATAACAATTAAAATGTTCATCTTAAAAAACAGTAGTATTGTGATTATTACAATGAAGCTCACTGTTAAGCGGAAGTCATTAAGAAATAAACTCGCCATCTGCAGCTCAAGGGAGGAGAGGAGAAAGAAATTAGAAACATTAAAGCATTTTCATTATATTTAATCTTCACTCTTTCTTTAAACATACTGAAAGCTTCATTATCTGTGACAGCTAACATTTAATAATTTCTTTATTGCGCGAGACCGGGCTACTCCGTGGGCGGGTAGAAAGGGAGCTCGTTATATTTCAGAGCTAGTATTATTCCAATACAAAGAAAGTGTATTTTTAAACAGATCGTAGCTCACAGTCTGATACATGTCGTGCTGATAAAAGAAAGATGCCTTTGTTTTCTTTTCTTTGTCTTTTTTTTTTTTTTTTACCT
>KK119113.1:379864-402932 GCA_000611955.2 Stegodyphus mimosarum
AGAAGAACGGAACTGTAAACCTGTCAAAAGCACTTCTTTCTTAGTTGATTAAAATAGAATGTGACATTATTATCACTCGAAAATGATTGTGTTCGTCTACGTTTGCATTCGAGGTTAAACTGTAACCTTAACGGATAGGTAGAAACATTTTGTTTCAAGGCTGCAAAACCTTACTCTGATTGCTACATGAAAATGTCACCATTTTGTTTTATGATCCTTGAAATTCGATTGTTCATTTCTGACTTTTGTTGCTAGTGGATATGCCGCTAGATTTATAATAAGGCATGGTAAAGCTGCGTTTAATATCTGATCAAGTACATATTTCGAATAATAAAAGTAAGTTTTGAACTTCCTGAAATTTTTTTTTCAGTTGCTTTTAGACATACAGAACACACTAAAAATTATCTTGAGATTTTTAACCCTGTAGTCAGCCAAGGGATGGGAAATCCCAGAACCCCGAAATCTCAGAGTTCTTGCATATCTATAAAAAATTGGCATTTTTATCATAATTTTAAAATACTCCAGCTACATTATATACCTGAATTCTTTTATTCGGTTACTGCCTTAATAATTTAGACATACAGTGGCTCACATTTCTTTGTATTATTTTCTTTGTATATTTGTTTCATTTTATTGGAATCTCGAAAAATTTCGAGTATCATATTTCAAAGAAAATATCTATTTTGATCTCTGTCGAATGCAATTTAACGATGTTTTTGAGTGACATTCCTACGTAAGAACAGAACAAAGGACTCTCTTTTCAAAATACATATATATATAAAACTGATTTAAAATGGATTATGAAGAAAGTTTTTCGTGAGGTCTGGGAATACGTACGTACGTATTTATGCATGCATGTATCTCGCATAATTCAAAAACGAATAGCCTTATAACGTTGAAATGTTGTATATAGCATAACATGTGTTTTTTTTTTATTCTTATATGTTGGTAAATTGTGCATTTTTTGATTTAAAAATGATTGAATTATCTTCCGGTTCTTAACTTCCGGTTAAGATTTTGCCTTTAAGAAATCTGCATGCAAGATTTGTAGAATTATCAACAATTTAAAAGTTGTTTAAGTGCGGATAAGCTTAATCCTTTTTCTCATGGCGGATATATTTGTTTACATTTGAAACCTGGGAGAATATTGGATTTGTTGCCAATCTAGAGAAATTAAACTTCGCAATATCAAAGATAACGCCTTCTTTTATTATGCGAATTAAATCATGCCTAATTCACTCAGGAATTTATTCGAGGAAATAAGTGTTTAATTTTTACTTCGTAATTTTTAATATAGACATTTTGAGTTTTTATGTATTTTTGCCTTGTCACCAAGTGAGAACTGAGCTAATTGACTGAGAAATCCTGAATCGTCTGCGAAAAACTGTTTCTTTCTTTCTTTTTTTTTTTTTTTTTAATTTGTTTTTTCGTATCGTTTTAGATGTGTTACAGTAATTGAATAGAACATGTAGCAACGATTAGATGATTCCCCAGATAATATACATAATTTGTTGCATTCTTGATGAGTTATAAAGTGAATGAGATGTAAGGCTGTTAAGTGAAGCTAGCGCCAGAGTGTCGCTGTGGTAAACAAATATAGTGAATTTTAAAGAGTGCATTTATTCTATTGTGGTTTATGCGCTATCGATGAAGTAGATTTAATTCAATCCAATAAGTTTAAATGAAATTCAAAATGCGTATAATTTAATATTCCGTACAAGGAAGTCATGTGGTGTACGCATCAGATTTTTTAAAATTTATTTGCACAGATCTTGTACTGAATACTGAAACACAGACTCGAAATATTTTTCTAATATATTGCTTTTTTCAATATTTTAAGCCATGCCTGTTACAAAATAAATATCGTCCAAATATTCCTTGTAATAAAGTAATTTATTCAAAAATTATTAGTTGGTAACTGGCATAATAAATCGGACACGCGAAACTTTCGTTGTGATATTTTAACAGACGAGGTTTTTGTCATATATTTTTATTTAAAATCAAAATATATCACAAGAATTATCATCTTCTTTCGGAAGTTATTACTCGCTTAGCAAAATATATTAAAATTTTCGCATTTGAAGTGAACACGATAGGACGCTGGGAACTATGAGCAAGTTATGTTAGAAACTTAACTATTCATCATTATTAATATGATGAATACATCTAAAATAATATTGCTAATATGAAGGAGTCAAAGATTTATCCTATGAAAAACAAAAATAAAACCGAAATATTAATGCTGCGAAACTTACAGCAAAGTTAGAAGAACAACCATTTCAAAACAACAACCATCTCGAACAACCAGTTAGAAGAACAACCATCTCGAAATTTTACCATGAAACTGTTTGAAGAATCATTAGGGCACACGCATACAGTGGGCGGTCAATAAGAAGAAAATTCTTCATCACCATGAAAACAACGAAATACCCCTGGCATTTTCAAAATCTATGATAAACAAAGATTTATCACAGTATCAAACAGTGTAGCATTTTGAAAAGAATCACAAATTAATTTATTTAGGTCCAATAGATAAACTGCTATGTCTCGAAAGCCGAAAAAATATTCAATTCGGAATTGTCTACTGCTAAGCATAATGGCTTGGAAACGCTTCACGCAGTATATAAATATTCCTAAAGGAAACCTGAGAGCATGTGCAAAAAACTTTAAATGTAAAATACACTCAAGTTTTATCAGTATAACCATATACTAAAGATATAGCACTACAACTGTTCTGAAGTTGTCAGTTAAATCTTATCAAATATATATGATACGTAAAGAATAGTGGTGTAGAGACACCAGGTTATTTTAATCAGGAGATGTGCAAAATGTGGAATTCCTTCACCGGGACTCGAACCTGGACCTCTCGAATCCCGAGTGTGCTACCGTTACACTACGAAGGTATGCTGGAAGAAGGAAGAAAATATCTTATACACTCTCCTTGTAAAGGGCGACTAGTAGAGTACCCAATCGCCAAATTCTAGTGGTGACGAATTATTGTCTACCACCTTTTAGTTCGGGAGCCACTGTAGAGAAATTTGGTATTTCTGAAGTAGGAGCCCATGAGAAATGAGCAATACCCTCGCCGGGAATCGAACCTGGACCTCTTGAATACGCGCCGAGTGTGCGCTACCAGTACATCAAGAAGGCATACAGAAAGGAGGGAGACAATACCTTATATACTTCCTTTTTTAAAAAAGCTACTCGGGATTAGAGGACCCAGTCGCCAAATTTGGATGGTGAAGAATCATTTTTCACTACCGTTTAGTTCGGTCCCTACTTAAGAGTTACTAGATTCTTTCTCTCTCTCTCTCTCTTTTCTTTTTAATCAAAATGGAACTTTAATGAAAAAATTTTTGTTTCATTAAATACAAATCTATGTTTAAAATTTTCTTACTTTTCCCTTTAAATTTCGGAATAACACTCGAATTTTTTAAAAATTATTTTGTGGAATCATTAGATTTTTTTGAAGTAGGAGGCGTGAGAAATGAGCAATGCCCTCACTGGGACTCGAACCTGGATTTCTCGAATACGTGCAGAGTATGCTACAGTTACACCACGAAGGCATGCTGGAAGGAGCGAGAAAATATTTTATATACTCTCTCTTTTAAAGGACGACTGGAGATTAGGGAAGTCAATCACCAAATCCTGGCGGTGACAAATTTCTTTCACTTTTTTTTAGTTCGGAGGCCACTGTAGAGTCGTTAGGCTATTTTGAAGCACGAGGCATGAAAAATGAGCAATGTCCTCGTCGGGACTCGAACTTCTCGAATACGCGCCAAGTGTGCTACCGTTACACCACGAAGGCATGATAGAAGGAGGGAGAAAATACCTTATAGGGAAACATGATATTTCTTCGAAAGCTCCGTTGAAAGAAATTTTTACGGAAGATTAATACAAAATAGAACATTCTTACGCGAGAAAAGTTAGTTTAATTCATGCCCAAATGCATTAAAAGCGTAATTTTAGCTAAAGCGTATTCGGGGGGAAAAAAAGAACATCGAATATCCTGTTAATTTCGCTTTTTTTTTAATGTAGCTTTTTTTTTCTAAGTGTTCGAATACTTATGGGAATTCATTTTCTGAGCTTTTTGAATAAGAGTACTTTTTTAAAAACCAAAAATGCTTTGAGTATTTTTTCCAAAACAAGCAGGTTTCGGAAAAGACGATCAATAGCGTACGCAAAAAAAACAAAGCTCTTTTTCTAGTATTTAATAAGTCATATTTACAAATAAAACTGGAAAAATAAGTGTCCGAAAACACTATAGTATTTCATTTGCGTTTATATGTATTTCCTTAAAGGTGGCAGAAAAAGTATTGTTGAATGTATACGTACACTTGTTAGAAAGTATTGATAAACTTATCTCTCAAAAAGCAATAAAATACAATGAAAAATGACTTAAGTGAGTGAAATTTGCTGATAAATGTGCAAAATTTTATTTAGAAGATATGGATATTTGTAATTTCAATTCGCAACTATCTCTGAAAAACATGTAAGGATCTTAAGTTTGACTAACGTTTATTTTATTTTAAAACTTTACTATCATCTTTTATTTTCCACTTCCGGCCAGAATTAACTCGTGAATATGTTTATGTAAATTGTACTTGCTAACGCTTAAGTATTTAAGTTGTGGCATTTTGCCAAGAGCAGTTCGTACGTAGTAGAGTAGTTCGAGTAGTAGAGTGAGTAGAAGGGGAGAGAGTGAGTCGTCTTGCCACGAGATTTCACGCGAGCTTACCATCAGTTATTGTCCTCCTTTAAGGCCAGAAGTTTTAGTCCTCTTGAAAGCCAAAGGCGTATTGTAGTTTTCCGCAGTTTGCGTTCTACAGACGTAGTAATATAAAAGGCTAGTCTTAGCGTTAGTCCTCTGTGTAAAATATTAAAAGTCAGCTCTTATTTAAATTTTAGTTAGTTAGTAGTCTTATATTTTTACGTTCAGACCACAAGTGGTTGGTCTTTGTATCCCAAAGTGCGGGAGCGCTCGTGAAATCGTGGAAAATAAAGGGTAATTTTAACCCTTCTCATCTTGTCGTCTTTGCTACACTCCATAGACATAGTTTTGCAGTCAAACTCACTGTCTAGTCAGTTCACATCATGTTCGGCAAACAGATAAAAAGAAATACCAGTCCTGATAAACACCAATATATTTTACCAAATGGTTTTTGTCGTCATTATGCCTTATATAACCGTGTCCAAGAAAGTCCTTACTTAGTCTTTAATTTCGGAACACTTGGTCGTAGTACACTTGGTATACTTCCCCTCGCAAAAAAGGTTTTAGCTCAATGTCATGTTTTGGCATTTTAAAATTAAAATAAATCAGTTTTGCAAAAGTTAAGATAGTAATATTTTATTCGTTTTCCCCTATTCTTATGCTTATGTTAAGGAAAATTTATGCTGACTACCAAAATATTGCAAAAAGAAAGTCACTCACGAATTTTAACTAACGTATTTCATTTTAAATTTGAAGGTCATACTCAGGCGTTGTTCACAAATTAAAGAAGGAAATGTTTGCATAAAAATAAAACATAAATTTTGAAAAACGTTTTTAATGTTAATAAATCAAGTGATTAGCATTTTTATGCAGATTGTCGTGAAAGGTACTGATCAGTGTAAGATCTTCAAAAAAGGGGAGATCTTATTCCCAGAATTTGATATAATTCGTGTTCTATAAAACACTAATGAGTTTCAGTATTGGCACGATGCTGGTAAGATTATTTGCATCAATTAAAAATGTTTCTAACTTAGCGAATTTTTCGCATTAAAATGATGGTTGTAAAGTAATAAAACTTCATGAGAATATTTATATGTATATTTAATGTTTGATATTCTGACTTATTTGTTAACTTGTAGAGACATTAAGTTATTTTTATGCTGGAGACATGAAGAATGAGCAATGCCCTCCCCGGGACTCAAACCATGGACCTCTAGAATACGCACCGAGTGTGCTAGCAGTTACACCTCGAAGTTATGCAGAAAGGGAGGAGAAAATACCTTATATACTGCCCCTTTTAAAGGGAGACTGGGGATTAGGGAACCCAATCGCCAAATCTTGGTGGTGAAGAATGATCATCCACCACTTTGTTTTAGTTTGGGTGCCGCTATAGTGACATTAAGTTATTTTTATGCTGGAGACATGAAAAATTATCATTTTCCTCGCCAGGACCCGAACCACGGACATCTGGAATACCCGCTGAGTGTGTTAACCGTTACACCAGAAAGACATTCAGAAAGGATGGAGAAAATACCTTATAAACTAAATTCAAGGTAAATTGGAAATGTCAATATTTGACGTAGGAGAGAACAACTTTTCGTATTTTATTTTTCCTAATGTGTATACAAATTTTTAAGTACCCTGTAGGGTCCTAGGGACCGAGTAAAAATTAGATTTCGTAATTTTTATAAAACTGATTTATTTAAATCTTAAAAAATGTCCGAACATATGAACTGTTTGGCGCTCCATGGACACGTTGTATATCAACTTGAACTGTTGTATATCAACTTTCCTTTAAGAAATTTAACACTACCAAACATTGTATTCAAATGTATATATATGCATATATGTGTGTGTGTATAGGATTTACAAAATATTTCATGGTCGAGGAGTACATGTATAATGAGCCCTCTAGTGTAATCACTTCTATTCCAGCTGAAAGAGACGAGTTTTTGTAAGAATATGAGCAAATATTGTTACTAATCAATATTATAATATTTTCTAAAACTGCGTCATTGTTACTTTACCTAGATCATTAAATATGTATTTAACTTACCACCGAAATGTCTGATTTAGCTTTCAAACTAAAATATTTGATGCATTCAATAAATCAAAGATTTACATTTCCAGTTAATATGTATACAGAGGCTGTTCGCACATTTTAGGCGATTTTCACTGTATTTATAGAAACATGTTACCTAAAATTTTTGTGCTTTAAATGTTCTATTTGATAACCCTTATTCTTCAATATTTTTTTAGGTTGCAATTTCCAAGACAATAAAGACTTTTGTAATATCCGAAAAGATATTTTATCCCATCCTCTTCAACATCTGTACAAAGTCCATGGAGGGTTGTAGGTCGACGTTTGGAGAATCCGCTTTTTAAAAGGCCAGGAGCACAAAAATACATAGGTGATGCATCAGGAGATTTAGTAGGAATGTAAGTGAAGGATATGGCCTTGATACTCATTTCTTACTCTATATTTTCCAGGAAATTAATAGTGTATTTTGACGTGTGACTGCTTACTTTGCCTTGAGGCAGCTGTACTGATTCATGGCATTGTGGGTAGAAAGAAGGTATTTCGCATTTGAAAATTTGGTATAAGATATGTTCCTGATAATACGTGGAGTTGGGCTTAACATTTTTCACCGCTATGTTTAATTTGTCCGTCATATGAAAAAACTACAGCAATCATAAATCCCTTTGAAAAACTCTCTTTAGATTCTTTGAACCATGTTTTGAGATATTTTTCTCCTCTTTGATGATAATAAATGCACCTCTTTTTATTACAATCATTTAAATACACCCAAGTTTCATTTATTGTGACAACATTTTTCTATTTTTGTCAGCATGAAAGTTCTTGATAAAGAATTCCGCAGCGCGTTCTGCGATATTTCGTGGAGAAAGACGACCCCATGTTTTTTCGTCTTTTTAAGATTCAAATCAGAATTAATCGCTTTGTTTACAGTTGATTCTGAGCATTTTAATGATTTTGCATTTGTGCTTTGATTTAATGGCTTTTCTTCTAACATTAAAAATCTTACCTTTGAACATTCAAAACATACCGTTTTTTCCTTGGATATGTATTTGGAAGAGTGTTTTCCACTTGAAGACAAACTTTGAAGTCCCCCCCCTTTTTTTGACAAAATTACCTATCGTAACTTTAGATATTGGAAACCCGTGGCTTTCAGACCATTTTTTAATAACTAGAAGCGAATAATTTTCTTCGGAACGAGCACAAACATAGCTTTCCAGCCATCGTTTGTGTAAAAACGCCATTTTACATGAAAAGAAAATTGTTAGGTAGCAGAAGATAATTTGTACTTTGAAAAATATAGTTGCGGTTCAAAAAAAATAAATTTCAAAGCAGACAAAATTTTTTTATAGCAAGGTAAAATCGTCTAAAAATGTGCGAACAGTGAATGCAATAATAAAACTATTTTTATTAGAAATAGTCATTAATCATTTCTGAATCATGGCTTTCAAACTTTCTCATGATGTACATAGGTTTATTTCTTCCTCCCATTACAAAAAAGAGACGACCAAATTTCGAATACACATGATCGTTTACCCCGTATATCTCGAAGTCCGAATTTTGAATTTTGGTTCGTTTTTTACTTACTTTACTTATTGAACTTAATCAACTTTTGATTAACAAATTCAATGATTTAAAAGAAATGTGTTGCCATTGCCCAAAATAAAATATATATTATTTCCCATTGTTTCTATGTTTCCTTTCGTAAAAGCATAATATGTTTCTTATATTTAATGTTAATATTTAGCGTTCTTTCAAATTTATAATTTCAATATTAATATTTAATGTTTCTTTCAGATTTAATCTGTTTTTATTGATTAGTAAACTAAGCTATTTAAAAGCAGCGAACGCGGTTCTCTATCTTTGTCATCGTTAATTATTAGTTTGACCCGTGAAATTACACTAGTAGACTCGTTAAAATCTTTTTTCTTCCTTTTT
Source organism: Stegodyphus mimosarum (assembly GCA_000611955.2). Lineage (NCBI taxonomy): Eukaryota > Metazoa > Arthropoda > Arachnida > Araneae > Eresidae > Stegodyphus > Stegodyphus mimosarum. Next base: position 388,549 of record KK119113.1, read on the forward strand.
TATAATAATTATTTTAGGCTTAATTGTCAAGTTAATCATTCAGCTTTGAAATGGACATTATAATACATCTTTTTTGAATCATTCACTGCAATACTAAACTGCGTATACTAATATTTTTGTTTCCTCTCTGTGCATCTTGCAATATATAATAAACGAATATTCAAGAGGCGCAAAGAATGCTTCACTGCTGCTACTGAATATGTTTCGCTGCTGTTATAAACGGTGCGCCTCATTTCTTCCGAAGTTCAATGCTTGCATGTGTACGGTATTTTCTTTGCTTTAAGCTTTGTAAATTTTAAATGAATAATATTAAATTAAGGTGTTTTAACAATTTTAGATTAAGAAATTATCAGGACAGTGAATAAAAGCGGGACATTTCGAAATAAAAATGAAAGCTATTGAAGATGCTGCTTGTAAAGAAAGTTGGCAAAACTAACCATACACGACTGATGGGTCTAAGATGGTTGATTTACTTAAAGAAATTCAAACGGTTGCTGTAAACGAAATATCCAAAGAGAAAATCAAATAGGATTCATCGGAGCATTGTCAAATTCTAGATCAGATATTAATGAATGATTGTTTCATTTAGCAGCTAATGCTTCCTATATAATTATTAAATAAATCTTTTGCGCCGTTTTTCCACCTTTACATACAAAATGTATTTATCTTAATAGTATTAATTGATAAAATTTCTATAAAATTAAGTGCAGTAAGTTTTTAGTCCAAAGGGGCAATTTGTCCAGAAGGACTATTAATTTCGTTTTGGCATTTTGCGTTGGTTCCCTATAAAAGTCGGTTAACTTTTCAAATTGTTGCCACCAAATATTAGAGCCCTGTATTATATTTAAAGAAATTAAATAATAAAGAATCTGCATAATCGTATGTATGTTTCTCGCATTGTGATGAAACAACGGTACCCAGAGCCATCCGATTTTGAATAGCGTACGCTTCCACCCGAATATGGGAATCAGGAAACCCAAATTTGAAATTTGCTTTATTATCTATTTCATATTTTGTAATACTTTAACGGATTTTTGATTTACAAACGCAATGATTTCAAAGCGAACAACGGCAACACTGTACGGAAAAAAACGTTTTTATCTCCAGCTCGCGAGACTGTGTATCCGAAATTCTAAAGATATGCTCATTTTAAAATTATTTTGCTTTATGGTCTAAGTGGGAAGAACATGAAAAAAACGCCCTTAAGGCGTAAGATAAAATCTGAAAGATTTCAGAATTTTTTTTTTTTTCTGTTCCGTTTCCTATGTTTTTCGCTATTCATCTGACCAGTTAACTTATAATTAACAGTTTCATAACTCAGTCCCCATTAGTTGTCATTCTAGCCGATACCGGTAATATACACCTTTGCTCGTGTAAATTACGTATTTATTCCCCTACAACATTTCCATTTCTTAAATCTTGGGGGCTTCGAGATGCTTTTGTCGGAGCAAAGAATCTGTTAATTATATATACAGGTATATGCCGGTTACGAGTTCGTGGGCGTTCTCTTTAAGTAATCACTCCGGATAAAGTAATTATGCCATACAGGGCAAAAGAATGCCTTAATTAATTAGTTTTCTCTTAGCGAATAAAAAATATCGTAGGTTCTCAAAATCTGTCTCTCAGAGCCGTATTTATGTAGTTCAGCACCGGCTCATATAAAATGAAGTACGCGCTGCTGGTAGTTTCGGGAAATATTGATCAGAGGGTTACAAAATGTGCTCTCGGGAATCTTCTAGAAAGTCGACAAGTTGTCGAAAAATTACTAAATATAGTCAAGGCCCGTCAAAAACGTTTTTCTAAGAGAAGAAAATCAACGGATTGCATTAACTGAAGTTATTTTTAAATCTATTTGTAAAATAATATTAAAGTGAACGATTGTAAATAATAATTTTAATAAACAAATAAACTTTTTTATATTTATTTTACTAAACTATGAATTTGTAATGAAATGTATGATTAAATTATTAATTACAGTTTTGATAAACTATAAATTAATTAATTATATTATTACTTAAATGGTGCCAAGATATGCAAAATGCTGTCAATAAGTTATTAAATTTTCAATTAAAACGAAAAAAATTAGGCATTTAAAACAATATCATGAATATTTCGATTTAAAAATAATTGACGAAATTTATGTTCCTTATTAAAATTCATTCTTTAATGTCAATTAGATTAATATGTGGAAAATTCATTTTTAATGCCCCTTAGTGTAAATAGTCTGATTTTTTAAATTTAACCCTGAATTAAAAAGCGATTACTACTCAATCTAAATTAGAAAATTTTAATTTGTAAAATTTAGGGAAGAATTTTTAGAATATTTATTTTTAAAATGCCTGGGGAACTTAATAACAAAAATAAAGAATAATGCAAAGATGTAGTTTAATTATTAGCTAATAGATGGCGACTCGAACGACAACTAATTCCATAGCAGTGGTGTGTAGTCTAATGTGCATCGAATTATTAGAATATTTATTTTATAATGCCTGGGGAACTTAATAAAAAAATAATGAATAATGCAAAGATGTAGTTTAATTATTAGCTAATAGATGGCGACTCGAACGACAACTAATTCCATAGCAGTGGTGTGTAGTCTTTAATGTGCATTGAATTTTATTACAAACATTTATGTTTTCACTTGGGGGCGAAGGAAGAATTAAGTCCTCAGATCTCGTGGAAGCCGTTTTATATTTTCCTATAACAAAATATAATGAATAATTTCAGTTTAAATGAAAGCAAGTTTATTTCAACCATAAGTAGAGTGAGAAGAAGTTATCTCTTAACAATGGTATTACATAAATATTTTCAGCTTCTACCGATAGATGGCAGAGCCAGATAAAATGAAACAAGTGAAAAGGAATCTGAGTGAAGACTAATTCGTAAAAACATACGCAAGAGAAACACGCTAATGTAAAATTTAAAGCTAAGTAAGAAGAACAACCTTAGATTATTTTTTTATAAATAAATAAATAAATAAGTAAAAGTTTCAAAAAGTTTTTGTTGTAAAAACTACCTGGAATGTAAAATGTAATGGTATTTTTATTTTCTAAGCGTTATAACATAAAATTCTGTAAAAATATCTACTTACGAATGATTATTACATTTGTCGGGAAAAATTATCTTCACCTTAATTAATTACTGTATTTATTTGAAGCTTTGGCAAGTTTCTTTATTACAAGTTTTCAGTTTTTAAAACAAGGGTGGGTAATTTAAGCAAAGTAAGGAATTTGATATATTTTATAAAATTATTTCTGAGAATTTTGAAAAGTTAATTGCATTATCACAGTTTGTTTATTGCGTTACTAATGTTATTGCCGACCAATCGGAATAGTAGTTAGTAATCTGACTACTGCCGGGTTCGAATTCCGGAGGAGGCATGGATGCTTGTAAATGTATAGTGTCTGTGCGGCATGAGAGTACTCAAAATATGCGGCGAGCCGGAAGTCCTCCCTAGAGCTTGTGGTAGGAGAGATCCTCGGAGCTGTCTTTTTGGGGCTCCTTGCTTCAGAATTGGGGGCGGAACTGATCATAGTCGTACTGTGACCTGTATGGTATTCAAAAGGATCTTGCCAACGATAGGTGCAATGTTGCCTCCTTGCCACGATAATTTCGTGGGCTTGTTCTGATTATAGTCAAACGAGACTAGTAACAACAGCTAATGCTATTTAAGAATCAATATAAAGATTTTTACTTATTCGCCGAATTAATTTTAAAAGTATTAGAATTCGAAATATTATATGATATGCTTTTTTTTACCTCATGACAACTTATACACGTAGTTAAGGAAAGTGTCCAAATATTTGATAGAGAGCTTTCAACAAATAAGCGTGAAATAAAGTCCCCACAAGAAGGTCTTACTATTTTTCGCAGGGATATCTATTTTTCCGTCTGTGAGCGACGATTTTCACGTCCCCGTTAACTCTTACTTGTCGAAAGGGACAATTTGCCCAGAAGGGCTATTAATTTCGTTTCGGCATTTTGTGCTGATTTACTACAGTAGTTGTTTCACTTTTCAAATTGTTGCCACGTAATCCTCCTGCGAATATGAGCATCTGGAAGCCCAAATTTGAAATTTCGAATTTGTTCTATCATCGATTTCATATTTTGCAAAACATTAACGAATTTTTGATTAACAAACTCAAGGATTTCAAAGCGAGCCATGGCAAGGCTGTACAGAACAAACATTTTTATCTCCAGAGAATGAAACTGTGTATTGGAAATTCTAAAGATAGACTCATTTTAAAATTATTTTGGGATATTACTCTTGAACTGAATTTTATGGTTTAAGTGCGAAGGACATGATATTTAATAAATAAAGGTAACATAAAAAATGTTAAATAAACGCCTCGTTGGACGTAATTTAAAATCTGAAACCATTCATTTTTTTATTTTTCTTTTTTGTTTTTTAATTAAAATGATTGATTTCCGTTTTTGAACTGTCTGCGTTCATATAAGGAGTTGATTGGATTTGGGGTAAAATTGGTCAACCGTAAGTGGTATTTTACTTCAAGCCTATAAAAGTTTTAAATGAAAATCTATGTTTAAATATAATCCAAAACTTTTCAATTTTAGTATTTAAGACTTTTGCATCAATGGGAACAACATATTAGATTTTGCCTGAACTGATAAACCGGAAGTAATAGTTTACTCGAAGCTCTGAACAAATTTTCGTGAAATATGTATTATGGTGTAATCCAAAACTTCTCAAATTTGGTATTTAAGACTCTTGTAAGAGTATATAGCACATATATCATCGTGACTGAGAACAACATACTAGAATTTTGATTATATATGATTTGAAACTTGAAAAATATAGAATCACTATAAATTTTTTTTAATCTAAAATAATGTATCACATGTTAAGACTATTTCTATTACATTTAGACATTATGTTTATTTGTATCAACCTTACAACAGAATGATTTTTATAACAGCGTTTCATTTAAAGACTTTCGTAATGCTGGCCAGATTGCCAAAACATGCACTTGTTATTCTTTTTGTACTGCTGATGATGATGAGGGAATGGGAGTATTCACCGTGGCCGTTGCGCCGTCGGGGGGCCTTTCGCCGTCAGTACACATTATTACTGACTGTGTTGTAGCTTGCCGTATTATATTAAGTTGATTTAGTTTAATAATTTTGTTTACCTATTGCATATTTAAGAGCTATTTTTCTTTACATGCTGATATTATATCTTGCTACATTATATTGTTAAGTTTATTTAACTTAAGAATTTTGTTTACCTATTGTATACCTGTGGCTGTCTTTTAAATTTTGTAACTTTTTAAACTTTTAAAAGAAAAAAAGAACTTTTGCAATTAAACATCTCTTCTAGAATAACTAAATATTACCTAGAATTAATGACCTTTTTCCCGGAAAACAATTCATTTGGAAGGGTTTTCTCAGTGTGATAATTTTGTGTATTGTTTGCATATAATCGTGAACTTTAAATTAATTTAATTAATTTTAAATTTTAAATTTGATTAAAATTTGAAGAAATTTTAACGAATCAGGTAAATATTGCACCTGCATAAATTTATAATCGATAATATATTACCTTCTGTTACATCAGAGGCTTAACCCCAGTTCCCTTTAATACTGACATAATTTCCTTATATCTCATATAAATAACAATATATATCATAAGCAACCTTTATTACGCATACAAAAGGTAAACATAATTATTAAACTAAATAAATTTAATACGAGTATAATGCCGCAAGGTATAAATACAGTCATGTAAAGAAAAATATGTCTTGACAGCGAAACGTCCAGACAGCGAAACGGCCACGAAATGGCGACGGCGAAAAGTTCTAGCCCCGATGATGACGAGACAGTATAGCAAATTCGAAAACACCTATTGCTTTATTTCTTACTAATTCCGGAACGCACAGGTAATACTATTCAGCTGTAATATCAAAAACTAACCTGCATTGTTTACTGATATCTAAATATCACATGGATATATGTGCAGGTCAAATTAAATTTAGATTTGTTACTACTATAGAAGTAATACAAAACTAAATAAATTACTATATTCGTTTGAAAATATTTATTTAAAATTTATTATAAGCACTTCATTTCTTTAATTAGAAACCAATTAAATTACAGATTATTCAGCTGCCCAATCAAATCCAATTTTTAATATTATTTTCGTTATGTTTATATAAATTTAGAAAGAAACAGATATTACACAAGAGCCAATTATATTAATAAAATATAATCCAAAAATCTTATTGCTGACTTGTCTAGTTATTAGAACAACAATGAGATATTGCTTACAAATGATCAACAGGAAGCAAACTTTATTCAAAACATGGAATTAGCGGGAATTCATGTGCTGGTAATATCAGACTCTTTTTTTTAAATTTAATTGTAAAAATCAAGTACATGAATTAAACGAGTAAATAAGATAATTCTAAAAATGTAATTTAGAATATATGAACTACAATAACGGACGGAGAGTTTGAGATGAATGAAATTGTTTTCTTTTAATGTGCTTAATATCGCATCTTTTCTAAAAGCTTAGCAGAAAAATTAGCCACTTCGTATGGATTTCTCTGTTTTATAATTTATCGAATTTCTAAGAAATTGCTCTAATAATTATATTCATAATACAAACTTCAGATTTTCTAAGTATTACTTCCGTCCTTTTGTTTATTATTTTCTTTCTTTTATTGCTGATCTTTTTTTTTATTATTATTGTTATTAAGGAAGGATCCTTGGGACAAAGAACTCGTTTGAGAACCTTTTATGGATCATATGAAAATGATTCGCTGTACCACTTGGAGGCACAGAAATAAGACACAATGCGATTATATGTCTGACTATATGAACTTCAAACCACCTGTATTTAAAGCATTTCACTCTCTGTTTCAACGATGCCTAAAAGGTAAAATTACTGACTCGAAACGAAGGGAGAAACGATATGAAGATATTATTTATCGCTGATTAGTTAAGAGACAGAAACAGATATAATATAGCTGCAAATTTTTCCGGTTTATCACCATATCTCCAGGTAGGATACCGAATAATCTGCCACTACACCACGAAGGCATGCTAAGAAGCCAAGATAAATACCTTATATGCCCCCCTTTTAAATGGCGACTGGGATTAGGGGACCCAATCGCCAAATCCTGGTGTGAAGAATTCACCACCTTTTTGTTCGGGCGCCACTGTAGAGACATTCGGTATTTTTTGAAAGCAACAGAGATGAAAAATGAGCATTGCCCTAGCCGAGAGTCGAACCACGAACCTCTCGACTACGCTTCGAGCGTGCTGACCACTGCACAACGAAGGCGTGCTAAGAAGGCGGATGAAATACCTTATACTTTAATTAGTTAATATATGTATTTAATTTTGCTTTATTTGAAAAAAAAAAATGGCACATTACTACGTTTATCCACAAAAAAATATGTGTAATAATTGTTGATTTTATTTTTATCATATATAGAGTACTTTTCATTCTTAGTCAGGGTTTCCTAGCACAAAAGTGTAAGAAAATTACAAAATGAAATTACGCAAAGTATGTAAAATTTACAACATGTATTTAAATATTAATACATTTTACATCAGAATCAAGTTACAAATAGTTCAGTATCCTGAACCATGCATCATTAAGTGAATTTAATTCAATATGGTATTCTTTTGAAATGGCATCGACACGCAGCAGGGAGATCTTGAAACTGCCAGTTTTTGCTTGAGAAGCTCCCGATTTTGATATTTTAAGGCTGAAAACTGCGAAATAAATTTAAACTAAATTCCAAAATCATTGATGAGGAATTTTCCATAAAGCCCATATTCTGACATTAATGCTGATTTATGAATTTTTTCAACAAAGGAATTAGAAACAAACTTTATAAGTCTACATTTTCAATAAAAAGAGAAAGGGGAAGCTTGTCTGTATGTCTAGACATGAAACTGGGGGAAATGTTTGCTTTTTCATTGTGTTTAAATCTGGATTTAATATGTATAGTAATTTAATTTTTATAAAACACACACATATATATATATAACAGTTCTCAAAATATTGACCAACTCATCAAAACGGTATAAAATGTAAATATATAATAAATTAAGAAACGAGTACAACTAGTTTGTTTGAATTTGAACGCCGTGAAACTAAACTCGAAAATCAGATTCATCAAATCCATTTAAATTGAATTTTTAGGATTAACATTTTGAGCTGACTGAGATAACCGACATTTGGTATTATAGCAGTTCTCGTAACTTTGAATAATTCTAATCCTCAGTATGTTGCAAATGTTTCTTGCGGCGATGGTAATAGCTGTTGTAAAATTACTTTCAAGGTTTATAAAGATTTTTTCTTTGGGCAGAAATTGTTACGCAACAACATGGTTATTATTTTTACAAAAAAAGGTTAAAACGTTATTTTAATATCCAAAATTGAGGCTATATGTATTCAGGAACATTAATAAATGTGTTTTGCAATAACAGTTAAATTTATTTTCTGATATAGCACGGATTTTCCAAGCACTTCTGTTCTTATAATGCATATTGTACGGTTCACTGAACTGAACTGTTGCCAGAGTTTGAATAAATTGATAACAGACTCGGATTGAGTTAAACTTTCGCAAACAGATGCTAGCAGTTACTAAGTTTTAAGTTAATCCCTGCTTAATGTTTCGTAATGATAGTTGTTCCTTTCTGATATGGTTTCAGTCCCATTCGGAAACCAATAAATTAAAACAAACGCATGGATGGCCAGAAAATTTCCCAAGTGCTATGCACTCAGTCAAAATTTATGCAACAAATAATCTTATAAAAGTTCTTTTGTATAACTTATAAGAAATGTGTTGGTAATATTCTTTGTTTGAAGCGCCTGACGTCTTATAAAAAAATTTAAGGGTTTTTAACATTATACAGAAAAATTAACAATTTAGAAACATAAAAAATGGGTAAATAACATTAATATTACATATTTTGTTTATGTCAAAAATATTTATAAAATCAGTGAAAAGCGGAAGAGAAACATGCCTATGTAAAATATAAAATTAAGCCAAAATATGACTTTAGTTAGCCTAGGTCCCACCAGTAGCCAACAGATTAAGACCCTTGAATACTGGGAGCTCAGACAGGTTCGATTTTAGCTTAACAGGTTGCTTACATTTTAGCTTTCATGTTTTTCACCATGAGTACTAGCTAGTCTCCCTTAGAAAGTTCTCCAGGATGGCATTCGCTTCCTTTGGCAATACCCCTTGTGTGCTTCTTAATATACCAATAAGCGTCTTGTTGCTGTCATAGACTTTTTTGAAACTCTGTCGATTTTAAGGACAATCAGGCACAGATTCTTTTTCTTTCAAGAGCAAAGAAATTTTGCTAAAATCTTTTTAATTAAAAAACATTCCAATTTATTTTGTCTTTGCTGCCTTTGCATTCTGAAAATTTATGTGCAATTTCACTATAGTCTATCTTTTACAGGATATGGCATTTTACAGCTAGAATTATTAAATTATTTAATTCAGATTATTTTAACGATGATCGTAGATGATATTAAATTTGCTTCAAAATGCAAAATGATTTTTGAATTTTGTCCGCTACTGTTCTTTCCACTCTGTTTGACGTTTTCGAAAATTTTCATTACAATCACTCTGCTTTTTTATTATTATTATTATTTTTAGAATACTGACCTCGGCTGGATTACTAGCAGTTTAAAAACACTGAAAACATAATTAATGACTCATTAAATTACTTGTGAAGTATCGCTATATTTTTGTTTAGCTATGTAGTTTAGTTTAATTTTGGCAACTTATCAAAATAGGTACAGAATTTTGCTTTTAATGTTGGAAGGAAACACAGCTTTTAATCGCCGTTTTCTCAAAGGCTTCCATAGGCCTTAAAACAGTGAAAAAAAAAGCTTTCGCACGAGGGCTGTAGTGTCACAACTGGCATAAGCCGAACTTGGTTGCTAGGCAAGCAGACCTTGGTTCGTTATGGAAACGTTATGTTCCAGTAACGTTTCCGAGCTTTTATGGCAAAATAGCAAGACAGGATTGTCTTTTTAAATTTATTTAAAACTTAACAACAAATTCATTCTTGGTTAAATAATGGATGAATAGCGTAAATCGTTACATTGCTATATATCTTACAGAAGGACAGCCTTTTCTCTGACTACATATCTATTCAACTCCACTGCTGCGTCGTCTCTAACAAAAGACCAGGCGAACACCCGTAAACAAGTCGGCATCATAAAAGCATTAGTGGATAGACACCCATTAGCCTTCAGGACAATCTCCATCGCCGATCGCTTCCACCTTGGCCCTAAAAATGAGTTTCTTTAAGTTAGTCCGAAAGAGGAAGTCTCTAATAATAACCAGCTGTTTGTTTTCCTAATGATCCATTTGCTGTTACAGTTTGTCACACTGGTATAAGGATTTTGTCTAAATGTTCTAACTGTTGAATTTTATGTCAACCTAGTAGAAGGACAGAATAATCACAGTGAAGCAAACACGAACTGATGATCAATCGACGATTTCGTTGAGTTAGCTGCACATTCACCCATCTGCAACTTGACTTTCCCTGGCTGGTTATGGCTTAAATCCTGTCCCATAGGTCTGAACGGAAGTAATGCCTTTTATGTCTTAGTACTATGACAGTTATGACGACTGGACTATTCTGTAAACTCTCTTGAAGAATCTCATTAACATAATTGTCTCTAACTCACCTCCAAGATGTTGCTTTTCGCTCTTATATTATTAAGACTTTTTTTAGTTTTTCTGTTTTATATTCGATGGAGGATGTAGCTGTTCCAGCTAATGACAGAGATCAGAATCCGTATAACATACAACGGCTGTTCGCACATTTTTTAGACGATTTTGCTTTGCTGAAAAAAAAAAACCGCTTGGAAATGTTTTTTAACTGCAGCTATATTTTTGAAAATATAAATTACAGTCTGCTACTTTGTAAGGTTTTAGTTTAAACTAACGAAGTTTTATGTTAATTTTCTCTTTCCTGTAAGTTCTTATTTCAACTTCCCGTTAGAATGAGCACGCGTTTCAGCTTTATGCTAATTTGAAGTGGTGCCAAGTTTTTGTATTTAAAATGTTAGCGAGGAACTTCTCCGTGTGAGAGAGCTTTTAGTCTCAGATCACTGTCTCAGATCGACGTCCACCTGACTAGCTAGTATTTAAATTCTAAGCCATAGCGCTGTTACGCTATTACTTATTGAAGTAATCTAAGTGCGTTAGTATTAGCTCAATCTTGCTACGCACCCTTGATAGTTTAGCATAGAGGCCAACCTCGCGTTCATAGCTCTGTGAGCAACGACTACTTAATTTCTACTCAACGCTCTTTTAAATTATTTGATTGTTCAGTTTAGACCCAAGTGCGGTCATTATTTTCTGTTATCCCTTCCGAGTTGGGAAGTGGCTGTAAATATTAGTTTAATAAAAGGGTAATTTCAAAACCCTCCCTGCGTACAGTTATTCTACCATTTAACCACAGTTATTCTACCACAGAACATAGCTGCATTCAGCTCCCTGTTCGAGATCAAGACTTTGTTACAGTTACGAATATGTTCGCCAAAAGTATGCACAGAACACTCAGTCCTGACAACTTGACAGTCTTGTTTGCATGCAAAATATCGCTTTCAAGAAGCAATAGATTGAAGATTATGCTTGCATTTTTCCCGAAGAAGATGATTTATGGATATTAAAAAACGTCGTGAAAGCCATGGCTTTTCGATATCTAATACTATGATAGATAATATTATCAATAACAAAGGGAAAAAAACAGATGTGTATACCAGTTTTTTTTTTTTCAGATATATTATCAATAACAAAGGGAAAAAAACAGATGTGTATACCAGTTTTTTTTTTTTCAAATGATTTTCTTGTACGGAATATTAAATTATACGCATTTTGCATTTCATTTAAACTTATTGGATTGAATTAAATCTACTTCGTCGATAGCGCATAAATCACAATAGAATAAATGCTCTCTTTAAAATTCACTATGTTTGTTTATCATAGCGACACTGGCGCTAGGTTCACTTAACAGCGTTACATCTCATTCATTTCATAACTCAGAATGCACAAAAATTATGTATATCATCTGAAGAATTATCTAATCGTTGCCATGCGTTCTATTCAAATACTATAATAAATCTAAAACGATGCATGAAAAACAAACAAAAAAAGAAAAAGAGAAAAGAAACTGTTTTTCGCAGGCGATTCAGTATTTCTTATTAATTTATCCATTATATCCCTTCACGATACATAAAAACTCAAAATATCTACATTAAAAATTACGAAGTAAATCTTATTTCCTCGAATAAATTGCAGAATGGATTAAGCAGAATTTAATTCCCAATAATAAAAGAAGACGTTACCTTTGTCGTTGCGAAGCTTAGCTTTTCTAGATTTCCAGCAAATGCACTGCTGTGCCAAGTTCCAAATGTACACAAATATGGCCGCTATAGCGAAACAAATTAGGCGTGAAGGGATAACTGAATTAATTGAATAAGAAATACTGAATCGTCTGCGGAAAAACTGTTTCTCTTTTTTTTTTTTTTTTGTTTCTTTGTTTAATTTCTTTTATACATCGTTTTAGATTTATTATAGTATTTGAAAAGAACACGTGGCAACGATTAGATAATTCTTCAGATGATATACCTAATTTTTGTGCATCCTGAGTTATGAAATGAATGAGATGTAACGCTGTTAAGTAAACCTAGCGCCAGTGTCGCTATGATAAGCAAACATAGTGAATTTTAAAGAGTGCATTTATTCTATTGTGATTTATACGCTATCGACGAAGTAGATTTAATTCAATCCAATAAGTTTAAATGAAATGCAAAATGCGTATAATTTAATATTCCGTACAAGAATGTCATCTGAAAAAAAAAAAAAAACTGGTGTACACATTAGTTTTTTTCCTTTGTTGTCGATAACATTATCTATCATAGTATTAGATATCGAAAATCCATGGCTTTCACGACGTTTTTTAAATTAGGCTTAGCCGCACTTAAACAACTTTTATTTTTGTTGATAATTCTACAACTATACTATGCAAATTAACTAAAGGCATAAAAACCTTAACCGGAACATAAGTACAACATAATTCAATCATTTTTAAAGCAAACAATGCCCAATTGACAAACATATAAGAATCAAGAAACTGAGCTCACTGAGCCAAGTAACAGAGTGTAAATATATATATATACATATATTTATATACTTTGGATGCGGTCGATTGCAACCAAAATAGGAGGTGCACATCTACATGTTATATCAATACTATATACAAAATTTTCAACGTTCTGAGGCTACTCGTTTTTAAGTTAGACAAGATACATACATACGTACGTACAGACGCCAGGAAAAGTCTCTTCAAAATCCATTTTAAATTAGTTTTATAATTTTTGGGTGTAAAAGAGTCCTTTATTCTGTTCTTACGTATAGATGTCACGCAAAGACATTGTTAAATTGCATTCGACAGCGGTCAAAAGGGATGTTTTCATTGAAATATGATAACCGAAATTTTTCGCGATTGCAATACTAAGCGATTACTTCCTTTTTACTTCGTCATTTAGCTTCAAGTGGGAAAAATGCTCCAAATACATATCCAAAGGAAAAATGGAATGTTTCGAATGTTGCAAAAGTACGATTTTTAACATTAAAATAAAATACTGAAATCAAAGAACAGTTGCAAAATGATTAAAATGCTCAGTGCAAACTGTAAACAAAGTGATTATTGCTGATTTGAATCTTAAGAAAGCTAAAAAGCATTATGTGCATCGGCTTTCTCCACGACCTATCGCAGAATGCAGAACGAGCTGCAAATTCTTTTTGAGAAACATTTATATGGACAAAAATAGAAAAATGTTGTCGCAATAAATGAATCTTAGGTGCTTAAATGACTGCTGTAAAAAGAGATCCATTCATTATCATCAAAGAGCAGAAAAAATGTCTTAAAACATAGTTCAAAGAATCTAAAGAAAGTTTTTCTAATGGATTTATGATTGTTGCTGGTTTTCGTATAACGGTAAATTAAAAATAAAGAGATTGGAGAAAAATGTTAAGATCAACTCCACATATTATCAAAAGCATATTTTATACGCTATTTTCAAAGATGAAATACCTTGTCTTTACACACAGTGTGATCAATCAGTAGAACTGCATCAAGACAAAGCAAGCAGCGGCACGTCAAAATCTACTGTTTATTACCTGAAAAAAAATGGACCAAGAAACGGGGTTCAAAAATACATACTCTCCACTCATAATCCCTACTAAATCACCAGATCTATGACCAATGTATTTTTGCGCTTTGGACGTTTTAAAAGCGGTTTGTTCAAGCGTCGAACTACAACCTCTTTAGACTTTGGAAAGCTGATCGACAGCAATGGGATAAAATACCTCTTC
>KK119113.1:402960-422829 GCA_000611955.2 Stegodyphus mimosarum
AAATTACAGTTAAAGATAGTGAAGGATGACGGTTATCAAATAGAACATTTAAAACATAAAAATTTTAGGTAAAATATTTCCGTACTTACAATGAAAATCGTCTAACAAATTTGCGACCAGCTTCTGTGCACTATATACATATTATTATTATTATTTAGATGTTCCGCCCTAAGGCAATATACGGAAGGAATGGATGCCTTCGTGGAGGACTTCCTAAGAGAAACTGGCTCATATTAATACGTTATTGACATTGAGAAAGCCATGAAAGCGCCCATGCAGTTAACCCGTTCACGATATTTGAATCTCGGAACGAAGTACCAGTGTTTAGGGACTTTACCGCTAGGCCACTTGTGGCACATTCTGCGCGCATAGAAGAAGTTTCTCAGCTTCCTCCAGAAATTACGGTAATAAACCAACATAGCCTTCTAATTGCATCAAATTCTGTTTATTCTAAAGGGCTGACGGTAATATATTCGGATGCATTGATTTGAGCTAAAACGTTGAACTTCAGAAACTGAGAAATGATGGTGCAGGTAGGAAAAAAGTAATCGAAATTCTCGAATAATCGATCTAATCGTCGAATTTTCAGATAAACTTTCGAGAAATTTTCCTCAAATTTCATCTAAAATCACGTAAGATTATTCTTAGACATGCATAGTATATTAATGTAAAAAATAAGTATATTTAATGTTAGCTATAAGTAATAGTAATAGTAAGTATATTTAATGTAACCGAATATGAGTTATTGCGTTTATTAATGAAAAAATTATTTCAGTACATTAAAAAGTACGGAACATAGTTAAATCAAAAAATTTATTGCTATAAATTATTATGATAATGTAATACCAGGCAAGAGCGACGAAAGAAAAGAAAGTGTTATGAAATATATTGTTCTGATGACAGAAAAGAGAGAATGTGATCATTTGAACAATGAAAAGGTAAATTGTGTGATGATAAAATAGTATTTTAAACATCTTTGATTTCTTAAAGCGAGTTATTTTATCTTTTTTAAAGTTTACTTTTGATTTCTTAAAGAAAATATAATAAAGTTTTAAAACACTGGAATAAAATTTTAAAGTCTTAAATAGCCCTGTTTCGCTTCATTCGAAATTAAAATTTGGATTACATTTTCGCAAAATTAAAAATTTCAACAATATTTTTAAATCATTTTGAATTTTTAATTATATCCGTTTTTTAAAATTAACTTTTAAATATTTAAAGTATTGACTATGATTTTAAAAGGATTTCATTAAAATAGTTCTAAATATTGAAAATGATTTAAATATTGTAAATACAATTTAAAATATTCGAATCGCATTTAAATTTTAACAAATATATTGAAAAAATGTGGAAATATTCTTCTATAAAAACAGGGGTAAAGGAAAATCGAATTCTATCATTAATCCTCTTAGACAATATGTAACAACAATTTTCACAGTTCATCGCATACATTCTTCTCAGCGACACGAAGCGGTTATTTCATAAGCGTCAGCCACCGGCGTTAAAAACAATCAGATAAATTATACCCATAATTACCACCGAGCGACATCCATAAACAGAGATAAAATCCAGAAATTCTTATGATATCGATAATAGCGTATTTTGAAGGATACATTTCAAATCAGTAGACTGCTTTGAAGGCGATCGACATTCAGAATGCTTTTTAGCCCAAAGAGCGTTAGCCTAGATGGGCTATTAATTTCATTTTGGCATCTTGCGTTGAAAACTTTAAATATCCCTTTCCCTTTTCAATTTGTTGCCATAAAAAATTTTCTTACTGTGTTATATTGAAAGAAATTAAATAACGAAGGAGCATCATAAATTTATGTATGTTTCTCGCATTGTAATAAAATAACGGTATCTAGAGCCATTAAATTTTGAATAACGTAAACCTTCATCGAGTATGGGCATCTGGAAGCCCTAAATTAGCATTTGTTTTATTATTGATTTTATGTTTTGTAACACTTTAACGAATTTTCAGTTAACAACTCAACGATTTCAAAGCGAGCAATGGCACCACTGTACGAAAAAAAAAAACATTTTTATATCCAGCGCGCGAGACTGGGTATCGGAAATTCTAAAGATATGCTCATTTTAAAATTATTTTGCGATATTGTTCTTTAACTGAGTTTTATGGTATAAGTGCGAAGAACATGATATTTAATAAGTAAAGGTAACACACAAAAAGTTAAAAAAAAAACGCCCCTTAAGGCTTTCAGATTTTTTTTTTTTCCATTTCATGGTCGAGAGATGCTTTTATGGACTGAATTCCAATCAGCTAAAGGTTATACTTTCAATACTCTCGTCTTTTAACATACCTGTTGTCTTTAGCATCTTCAGTACATCTTAAACGATTCCTATAAAGTGCGGGAGTGTACCTTAATGAAATCCGATGAACCATACTTTTCATTTAGCTTCAATGACGAGGCTCCTAAAGCCAACTCGTTCTATTCCTCTTCAATGTAGAACAGCCGGTATTGACAGCTGGCATCATTACAGAGGGTGTAGTATTCATTCTTATAGCAGCTGTCTGATCATCCTTATGTATTCTTCGCATCATTTTAGATGGTACAAGTGGAAGTGGACGGAGCACCCGAATTTCACCCCCATTGTTAGTATAAATATACGCCTACTGCACTAAATGTGCAGCTCTGCTCCAATTTGAATGAAAAAACCCCTTTTACTCTACTAGCACGGCAGCTTACCATTCATTGTCTGAGCGTACAGCTAACGTGCTCATCAGCGGTGGATTCTCCTAACCAGAAAAACCTCTGGCAAGAACCAAAATGGCAGATCAGGCAGACATAAGACTTGCCTATGGATGTTTCCAACAACTAATATTACACAGCAAGTATATGTGCACAGGTCAAGATATAATACTATTCTGAGATACCTAACAACTTAACAAGAAAAATTAAATGTATATGCAAGTAAAAGGAAATAGAACAGAATAAAATAAACAGGATAAAATGTACAAAAGATCTGAAAGCCTTCATATTTTAACGGTGGCCCAAAAGAGTTTGTTAAGGTTTTATGCGCTCTCGCTGAGCTCGCAGTAAACCAATCTGCTCTTGCACTCATTTCAGCAAACTCCCACTCTTTTTTTTTTTTTGTCTCTTTAGCCTTATTACTAAGCACCGTTTTCTTCGCACTTACGTCATATATATGACCAATGGCGGGTCCTTAGCCGACTTCGGCTTGGCTACTACTAAGGCCAAAAGCGTTGGTCACTTTATTATGCAGACACCCAATAGTTGGGCCACCTTTGCCTCCTATGAAGGGACGAACAGTTACAACCATGCCTTCTCCGGGATTCGAACCCAGGCCCTTTGTTATCGCAGTCGGTTCCCCTAATCACTATACCATCTGGCGGTAATATATATACACGTCAATAGTAAAATCACAAAGATTTTTAAAACACCATATACTTAGAATTCCTGATGCAGTGCTAAAGGTTTATATGTTACTTATCATTACGTGCTCCTCCCTTAGGCACTATACGGAAAGGAAGGGATACCCCGTGGAGGTGTTTTTAAGGGAAGTTGGCTCATATACACGTTACAAATGTAGAAAAACACGAAAACGCCCATGCATCCAGCCCGTTCGCCGGGATTCGATCCCCAGACCAAACTAACAGTGTTCAGAGGCTTTTACCGCTCGGCCGCTGGTGAGTCTTAATGTTAAAGTTTGGCATATATTGTTTCTATTTTTTTTCAGTCTTTTCTCAATTGATCATATCAATGTTCAGTTTTCTTAGTCAGATGACTTACAAAGCTTTTTTTGTTTTGTCTTATTATTATTAACGTTTTGTGTGTTAACTTCCTTTATTAAAAATCACGTTCTTTGTACTTTCGCCACATAAAATTCTATTCAAAAGTAAAATCACCAAAATTTTTAAAAAACAGAATATCTTTAGAATTTCCGATAGACAGTCTCGCGCGCTGGAGATAAAAATGTTTTATTCCGTACAGTGTTACCACTGCTCAGTTTAAAAATCGTAGAGTTTGTTAATCAAAAATTCATTTAAGTTTTAAAAGATATTAAATAAATCATAATAAATTATATAACGCCATTCTGTGAAAATATTCCAATTCAAAAGTTAAGTATTGAATTTTGCCGAAACACAACAGACTCGAATGAAAAGTGAAACGACGCTTTTATAATAATTCTACGCAAAATCGCGTTTGATACTAATAGTCCTTTTAGGCTAATAAAATTATTATTATTATTATTATTATTATCCCTATTATGTACGTGTTCCGCCCTAAGGCACTACAAGGAAGGGAGGGAGGCCTTCGTGGAGGACTTTCTAAGGGAAGCTGGCTCGTATTAACACTTTACACATGGGGAAAAACACGAAACCTCCCAAGCAGCAACCCATTCGCGGGATTCGAACCTCGGACCAAACTTACAGGAATCGAACTAATAAAAAATATATTAAACAGTAGGACTGTACCCCCTTTTCCCTACCACCAAACCACTCGAAAGCACATTCCATTCCTAGTATTTTTTTCTTTAGTACCGCCTTCTCGCACAGACACTATTGCACTTATAAACATTTACGATTTCTTCGAGATTCGAACTGTGGCTCAAAGATACGGAGCCAACAGTACTATTACGCACAATCTATTTTTTGTAACAGTATTCCACATTTCACAATGCTGTAATATGCCCAGTAAGAGTGAAACTGATTGCAAACAAAATCCAGTTTTCTATTAATTCTTGATACACTTATTGCACACACTCTTGACGCACTGAAACGTTTTTGAATAGTAGCGTCTTTTGCCGCTCGATATTTCAGATTTTTAAAATTTTATAATTTTTCGTTTTCTAGTTGTAAATTTTACACTATAATTTGATCACAAAACTTTTTCAATCAATACAAAAGATGTTTTAGCAATTGCGTAATAAATTAATGGCACTGATTTTTAAATCATTAGAATTACAGTCATGGACAGAAAATAATTTGTAATAAAAATTATTCGGTAGCTTCACAATTTTTCACAAATAAGTAGCATCTTTATCCGAACTAATCGGAATTAAAAATAAAAATAAAAAAAAATATTTCATTCATTTTAAGTAGCGAAAACAAAGAAGTAAATTATTTTATGCTAAAATATTTATGTAAAATAGCTTACGTTAATTAAGCAGTTATTATGATTTAAGTCTTTGCTACAACTTCTCCTTTCCGCACTCTTCACCAGAATGCAAATTAGCTTTGTGTGTATTTAAGCTGAGAGTTTAGAATCCTTAAGACAGAGCTTCTGGCAGCCACATTTTGATTGCTAGTTTTTTCGCCAGAAGTTATATTCCGGCTTTAGCATTCGCAATAGCCGCTGTTTTAAATACGCGCCGGTAATATCGGAACTAATTTATTTCTGGCTTATTTAACGGTAGTCTTAGATAGCGTAGTCTAACGGTCTTAGACTATGCTATCTAAGACTACACATTAAATAGTGTATGTAATCTCAATTTTTATTGTCTGTTATATTAATTTAAATATCCATAAGCGGTAAAAGTTTTATCTGTAACGCAGGTTATACGTGTTCTGCTACATTAAGATGAAATAAAAAGAAGTTATTTTAGCCGTTTTCTGCAGCTTACGAATCTGTTGCTTAAGACGTAACGTTAACTCGTTGTTTGTTTAAAAGAGTCTGCAGGACTTCAGCTTCCAGTTACAACATTGTTTAATGATACATATTACACTCGTCTCAAAACAAATCACAATACTACATCGCGGCTCATAGTGGTACGTAAAGTTCAGAATTTATAAATTTCGACTCCTTGTTTCACTTCAGGTCATGCTCAGCAGGCACTCTTTTATTGTTAAAATATTTTACATTTTTATTTATATTAAATTTGCTACATATGATTATATATCATACTATTAAATTTTTCAAGCAATTTTTTGTAATGCTTGCTTATTAACTGCAATTTAGACAATGAATTTCCTGTCACTGAAATAGCTAACCGGTCCACATTTTAGATGGCCCCACTTTAAGTGCCAGCCATGCGCTAGTCAGCGTTAAACCGTTATTATTAGTTAACATTATTTACATCAATTATTTTTGCACAAACAATAACTATTTTAAGAAGTTCACAGACAGCAGTTTTCAGCAATACCAATACAAGCCTCTGTATTTCAGCTGAGAATGCTCATTTTAGTTCTAATATGCCTTTTTTTAAACTTCTGACGTATTACTAGTGAAAAGTAACGATTTTCCCTTGTGATAGTTACTAAACTAGATCTTTTCCTCCTTTTCTGAGGATTATCATTTTATCCTAGAATAGATTCCACGCTCTACTTATATTAATGATATTACAACAGCATCTACAACGCCTTGTTAAGAGTGAATAGTTTAAAATTTTCCCCGTCTGGTTTTTCCCTATCGTCTGGTCGTCCTCATGGGCTGCATGTGGGCCTTCTTTTTCATCTTGTTGGCACTTGCCCTTCTTACTGGATAAAAAATATAATTAAACATTTGGAAAAAATGTTGCGTGGAAAAAAAGTGCGTGGAAAAAAAGTCATCCGAAAAAAAAAGAAAGGGAAAGAAGCTCATCGGAAAATAAAGAATGGAAAGGAGTACACGGGAAAATAAGGAACTGGAAAAAAAGGAGCTCGAAAATGTAATATCGCCTGCCGGAGATGGGGAAAATTCTCATTTAACTAGCTGGGTTACAGCGAGCTCTCTCGAGGGCGATGTTAACAATAATACGCTGAGCATGCTGCAGACTATCAAAGTTATTTGGAAAGGAGTTGTTTTCGAGATGCCTCTAGGAAAATCGTATGCTCTTCCCCACTTGTTCTTAAATAAATTTGTTTCGCCCCGTTCTGAAAACCGACACAGGGCCGGCCACCCGGAAGGAAAGAATTAATGTGGAACAAATTTTTCTGGTCTATTGTATTAAAATTGTTACCGGCCGTGACAAGGGCGGGCTAGGCCAATTGGGGGCCTTGATGTTAAAGTATTTGGGACCGCTGAGAAAATATTTGCGCATCTATATGCTTGAAACTCAACTAGTGCTGAAGTGTAATAAATAATTAAATACACATAATTATATAATATTATTGTATTTTTACTAAAATTAAAAGGTAATATTTTTATTTTAATGTTCTTAACTTATTTCCTCTGCATATCAGAACAAAAAGCTTAAGAATTAAAATTAAATCAAGAAATTATATATTGTATAAAGCCGTGTACGACGCACACTCACATTTAGGGTGAAGCAATGGTTCCGAATACTGAAGAAAGCAAACGGGATTAAAAAGTTAACATCTTAGCCAAAAGCCCGCAAGTATGATTTGTAACATTTAGCAATGACTTTAAGCAAAAAATGAGGAAGACCGTTAAGTACTTAATGGCTCATCGACAAATAAGGAGCAAAAACAAAAGAATTTCCACAATGGCCACTTCCGTAATATCTGAAACTGACCAGTATTTCTTGGAAAGCGAACAGATTAAATACATAATAGTCGTTTTCCATATGAAGATCACCTCTATGGGAACGCAGACTTGTTTGGAACTACAGGCGGTCATTTAGGGAGAGTTCCAGCATCTAATTTCTAATAATATAAAAAATATATAGAGAGGCTAATATGACAAAATTTAGGATGTCACTATATTTTTCGATTTTTTGCTCTTAGGTAAAATGGATTGATGAATATATTATTTTACTGAGGTAACTGTAATGTAAATGACTGAACTAATTTTGATTGATAATCATTCTTTAATTTAAAAAAATTGTATTTTCAGACCAGTATGTGTTCATGGACCTTTTTCGGAGTTCGGGGCCCCTGGCGGTTACCAGGTCCGCCAACCGCTTAACCCGCCCCTAGATATTGCTTCATCCACCCCTGACTGAAAACTAACAGAATGCAGCCCAGAGAGCAAAGTTATAAGTTTCCATAGTTTTATTTATTTGATTGCGGCAAAGCACATGAGGGATACCGACCTAAAGGGAGGGATGCCTTCGAGGAGGGCTTTATAAGGCAGAATGGCTGCTACCATTTTACACATGGGAAAAAACACAAAAACGTCCATGCAGTCAGCCTCTTCGTCAGAAATCGAACCGTTGAATTAACCGTTCGGCCGTCAATAAGTTTCCTTCAGCTTTACTCCCATAATTGTAACAAATGTAATTACTATGAATAAAACACACTGAATCCTTTCTGAGATATCCGTCATAGTCGATTTGGGTTTCTGTAGAGGTGATCGTCTTAAAGAGGGGATGTAAGTGTTTATTTATAATTTTGGAATTGCTGGTCACTTTTGGAAGTGATCTTCTTATGGAGGTAATCTCCATAAGAGGGTACATTATATATTGAATTTTTAAAGTTAATTCTCGTAAAATATACTAGAAATTCTTGTAAAATATATGAAGCATTTTCTAAGACGATCATCCAAGTTTCTAATTTATTTTGGTTTCCAGCTGAGGTGGTCATCCTAGAAAGGTAATACTCAGTACATGTTTCTACTCTTGGAAATGCTGGTCACTTTTGTAAGTGGTCGCCACAAGAGGGTTCATTGTATTTTCAATGTTTAAATACAAAAGACGTGGCTATAGGATCCATTTTAATTAGACTTTAAAAAATTTGACGTAATTTCCAAATAAATCTCTTAAATTTTAACTGGCTATAATTCTATTTTTTTTCCTTATTCAAATAATTGTTTCCTGCGCTTTTGATGAAAATAAAAAATTATGCGATTCTTAATTATGTAAAAAAATGAGTAAAATTTTTATCAGAAACCGAACTTTAAATTGCATCAGCAATGGTTTGTTTTAATACTGCTCTCATACAGATGCTCACACGAACTTGTAGGGTTCAACGTTTTAAGTCTATAGTTTTGACTAAGAACCCCACGAACACTTAACGAGCAAATAATTGCTTAAGTGTGTGAACAGAATACTTAAGACTTGAGAAGGATTTAAAACCCTTTATTGTTCAATATATTTACAATCAGTTCCGGCTTGGAACTTTACGATAAAGCCACCACTCGGGATTGAACTTAAATACTAATAATTTGAACTAAAATTAAATTAACTAAAGCTTTTAAATAAATATAGCCGAAGCTATCAGAATTTAACTAGTTGAATTGAAATGCGTGAGTGAGGTGTCCTGCGACCTTCAAATGAAAATTGGAATATACCTAAAATTTTCTGCAAATTGATTTCTCAAGAACTTTTTTCCCAAATTGCTTAAATTCTCTCTGCAAATGTGGACTCATTGGTAGTACAAATGATGTGTTCTTTTTCTGTTCTCAAACAAATAGAATCATAAACGAGTAATCGCACAGAAAGTGCTTCACTAGAATCGAGTTTGCTTTACTGAAGTTGACAGTGGACACTGATAAATTTGTATCAGAAAAGCAATGCCCATTATCACATTGATTTCTCGACTGTAAAATGAATTGATATAATAAACTAGTGAGCTCTATATAATTCTTTTTCTTTCCTTAATGTTTCTGGTCCTCACTCTCCTGCACTGAAATTTGATTGGCTCTGGTGTAACTAAAGGTTGAGTCACACACTAATTTAAACCTTTTTTTCATTGCTAAGCTTCATTAACGAATCGCACGGGTGAAGAAAAGTTGAACATTCCGAGGAGGGGGGAGAGAAAGAAAAATCTTTCATAATTGTCTTCTGGCAACTGCTCAGGGATGAGCTTGAAGGTATATGAAAAAACACAAAAAAAAAATCCAAGTCTACGTACTCCAGGCAACTTTTACTAAGGCAAATGATTTGGTTAAGATTTGGTTTTACATTCGTAAGTGAATCTTTTTGATTTATCTTGCAATTTTCTTTATGTAATGCGTTAAATACTCATTTTGATGAGCATCGTAAGTATAAACTTGCCTTAAAAATGAAGAGTTCTCACAAATATGTAATATGTTTAGCGAAAGAAAAAAAATCTAGATAAATACTTGTGTTCAAGTGGGAAAAATATTTTAATAAAATGTATAAAATTTTATTTTTGAAATTAAGGAAATTTTCAAGTCTTCTACATTTGAACGTGTAACTATTGTAAACAATCATACCATTTCTCCATTCTACTGTTGACCAATTAGCGGTTGAGCGTTAAAATCGCTAAACACTGGTAGTTCCAACTTGGGTTCAATTCCAGGCGAATGGGCTTGCTGCACGAGCGTTTTCGTGGCTATATCCATGTGTAAAGTATGTACGAGCCAGTTTTCCTTAGAAAGTCCTGCACAAAAGCATCTCTTCCATTAGATAAATAGTTCTAATGTGCTTTGCCATAATCAACTAAACCTTGTCTACTGTTGAGGTTCAATGCTTATCACACCCATTCAGCAAAACGGTTGTCTACGTTTTTTCCTACTATTCCTACTTTTTTCCTACTTTTTATGTCATCCCCATAAATGTTTTTATTGCAACATTACTTTATTTAGGTAGTTCTTCCTAGTAAAATTAAAACTGAAAAGTGATAGTCTTAATTTTATCACGTTGTATAGATATATATAAATTTAAAATTTAATATAGTTAACAAAGATGTGTTATTTATATATTTATCTCTGCTACTAAATTATGAATGCATATATGTATGTTCCTCATGCTCTTGAAAAACAGCACAGCGCCACTTAGAGCCATGAAAATTTTAACGCACATAGTCCTTCACCCGAACATTAGCACCTTGAAGACGGAATTTCGAATCTCTTTTTTTTTATTTATTTCATATTCTATGTGAATTTAATGAAACTTTAATTAGCAAACTTAGCGATTCAAAAGCAGTGTTTTGCAAATCTATAGAGAGTAAGACGTTTATATTTCAAGTTTAATCAGAATCAGAAAACTCAATGATTTTAAAGAAATGTATTCCACTATCTGAAATAAAATGTTTTTTTATCTTCCACGTGCCAATGAGTTGTCATTCGGAAAAACGTAAACTGTTTCATTTTTCTTCCAAACTTAATCTATCTGTTACTGATTAACGATCTAAGCGATTTAAAAGCAATAAACGCAGTTCTCGATCTCTAATATTGTTAATTACTAGCTAGACCCGTGAAATTGTACTATATGCACTCGGTAAAATTATTATATATTTTTTCTTTTCGTAATAACTATTTTAGGCGTGTATTCGCGAAAGCGAGTAGTGAATATATAAATGTTTCGCTTCGCTCCCTTACGCAATGCCAAAATTTAATTATTATCAACACTTTTTAAATATCGTGATTTCAGTCTCTTCTTAGCTATTGCCCGTTATCAACACTTTTTTTTCAGTTTCAAACTGAAAATCTGAATCTGAAAGTGGTCTTCCTTGTGCACAATTGGTTATTTCCTTTTATCGATGGAACCCCCCCCCCCCGGAAGTCGACGCAGAGTACTATGCGAAGCTACTGGCTAAGATCTGTACCTAGGATGTCTCGGCCACGGGGATATAAAATTTATGAACTTGGCAGTTCCCGATGGTCCATGGGGTAAGTCTATACTTGCTAATTATGGGCCGGGTGGTGTTAGCCCCCTCCACCAGGGTATTGGTAGCCAAATAGCAAACTAGACCATTGAGAGTCTGGTCACTGCTGTCCTTGGTATTCCATGTAAAGCCTAAGGAGAGGGGCATCCCGTGTAGTGCTGGCAGGTAGCCTCAATCAACGGCCAGTCATCGCTCCAAGTTGTCATCGCCCACCCCATCGTAGTCTCGGTCCGGCCGAGGCGGTGGTCTTGACTGGTCTGTGTTTAGCGGTGGGTCGGCTAAACGTTGAGCGTTTAGCAGAGGGAGCCTGATAAAATTGTTGGTGTCTCGAGGATGTGGGACCTCGGGCCCAGCAGGTGTGCAAGGTTATCGCTAGACGGGTGACGTTTATCCCCGAGTGTTCTTAATTGAACGGACGGTGGTATAAATGTGGTTAGTTAGTTATTTATCGATGGAAAAGCATAGTGGTCTTTACAGTGATGCCCAAACTGAAATGTGGTAGACAATAACTTGTCATCACTTGCATTTGGTGGCTTGCATCTCGTATGTTTTGCTAGTAGCCCTTTAAATAGATGAGAATGCATTACCGTATTTTTTCGCATCGTGCTGTTGTTAGCACATTCACTTATCGAACTTCAAAACCAGCGACTTGAATCCCAGGAAAGGCTTAGTTAATTTTTCGCGTTTATCGCTCCAAAATATATATGCCTTACGGGCAGGAATAATCAGCTTTGTTTTATATCATACATTCTTGTGACCTCACTAGTGTCCGAGTGGTTAACACCGCTGAATACTGTGACTTCGGCAAGGGATCGATCACAGGCGAGAACATGTGGGCTGCATGGCTTTTTTTTTTCCGTATGACACCGTGAATACGAGCGGGTTTTTCTTTGAAGGTCGTTCATGAAGTCATCACTCTCCCTGGACAAATATCGTTACTTTGCTATGTTCAATTAGCCTAGCTATTCAGAATTAAGCCTAGCCACACTTTCCATTTCAGAATATAGATAATTTCTCATTAAATTAAAATAACTAAAACATTAATTTAGCAAAAGTAATAATGATGATGACATTAATAAAAAAGTGTTTGAAAGGATTCAGATTTAAACTGCCGCCCAGAAGTGACCTTTTAAAGTTTAATATTGTGTGTGAGTAATACTGTGTACGTTCTGTACAATTAAAGTGAAAAAATATACAACGTAATTGTAAAAAATATTAAAGGTTTTTAATTAGATGCCTCATGAACTAAATCCTTTTTTATTTAAATCAAGCTTTAAAAGCTAAAATAAATTACTCTTAAGACCTGCTTTTGTTGCTTTTTTTAAAGAGCTCAGTTTGTTAATTAAAAACAGACAAAGTGAATTTGAAAGATAAATTTGTTTCATTTTGCCGAATGGCAAGACTCGAATGAAGAATGAAGCAACTCAAAATTATGTTTCGAGACTAATAACCCCTTATTGGCTAATAAAAACGTGTAACTTAATCTATCATTTCTGTGTTATTCGTAATTTGATGCCTTTACGAGTTTAAAATCTCGCATGGATTTAAGAAAAACGCGCGTGAGATTGAAAACAAACTCAGACAATGAATTTTGAAAGAAAAAAGAAGATAATTGTAATAAATAATTACAAACACGCAACATCGAAAAGCGAGAGGAAACTTGAAAAGCCTCGGCCCAGTTACCGATATTTTATTTAGTGGATATCTCATTTAAAGCACGTGTCTTTGTCCTTGAACTTTTTTACTAACCCAAACACAAACACGAAACACGTTTGCAATCTGGGTGACATTCGGTAATTCTTATGTCATAGTTATGCTGTAAATCTGGACTTGCATCCAACAATTACGTAATTTTCTGGCCAAAATGAATACCGAAGAAAGTGGTGAGAAAGAAACCATCGTAGTTCTCTACAAGAGAAAGTTCAAGGCGACTGAAACGGGTCAGCCCCGTGTTTGGGTCATCGAGGGTCAGAAGGGACAAAGATGACCCTCCGGCCACGGGATAGGGGTCAGCAGAATCGTCTGCAAACGGTGATGTAAGTTAGTGTTACGTAAATTATGTCATCGTCAATTTCGAACATGGCCTTGGCATCGATAAATTTTGAATCAAATCCACCTCAAGTGTATTTTAATCAGACTTCGACGTCTCAAAATGTAAGAATATTTAGTTATTTGAGGTAGAAAATATTATTATATATTATAATATTATACATAATATTACTATACTAATATTGAATATTGCTTAAAACGACGAATCTTGAATTTCTAAAATTCGAATTCTAAAGTTCACGAATTTCAAAATCTTCATGAATCTTGTTCTAGAATTTCCAGATAAAAATAATAATAAAAATAAAAAATTTAAGAACGTAAATAAAGAAAATGTTCATATATTTATTAAAATGATACAAATGAAATTTTTAACTGAGGTGCGTAATTAAAACTTTTGAAACTTCTGTGAGATGTTTTCGTCGTACATTCACAAAAAATATATGAACAACTGTCCGAATGGCATTTTCATATCTAAATGAGAATCTGGATAATTAAGGACATTCAAAAAGAGAATTAAGCATGAATTAAGTTATTTAGCTAATTCGTAACTCCCCTCCCCCCGAAAATAATATGCAAAATCAAAAATGCTTTTTCTTAAAACTATTATTATATGTCAAACAATTAATTTTCCAAGGTGTGAGCCACAGAATTAAGAGTTCTTTAAGTTAGAGTAGGGAAATTTGAATGACGAAAAAATCACTTTTTGACGGTTCACGGTCTTCGAGTATTTAAATGCTCTTTCTTTCCTTAAATACGTATTTTTTGAATTAAAAATACCCGACTGTTTGAACTCAAGAATTCCTTTTCATAACATACAAGCTTGAGATTGAGACAAAAATAGTCAACAGTAAAATAGAACTGAAAACTCTTGTAAAAAAATTTAAAAAAACTAAAAGCTTTCAGATTTCATATTACGCCTCAAGGGGCGTCTCTTAACGTTTTGAGCGCTACCTTTATTTGTTAAATACCATGTTCTTTGCACTTAAACCATAAAATTCAGTTCAACAGCAATATCACAAAATACTTAAAAGAGCCTATCTTTAGAATTTCCCAAATACAGTCTCATGCGCTGGAGATAAATATGTTTTTTTTCGTATAGTGTTGCCATTGCTTGCTTTGAAATGGTTGAATATCTTAATCAAAAACTCATAAATGCTTTACAAAATTTGAAATCGATAATAAAACGAATTTCAAATTTGGGTTTCCAGATGCCCATATTCGCAGGAGCATTATATTATTCAAAACCGGATGGCTGTAGGTACCGTTGTTTTATCACAATGCCAGAAACATGCATATATTTATGTAGATTCTTCATTATTTAATTTCTTTAAATATAATGCTGGGCTCTAATATTTGGTGTCAAAATTTTAAAAGTGATTCGCCGTTATAGAATCAACGCAAAATGTCTAAACGAAATTAATTGCCCTTCTGGGTAAATTGCCCCTAGGCTAAAAATTAAATTAGTAAGAAAAATTTGAAAGAGTTCGGATTTTAACGATCGTCCAAAACGGTTTTTTCTAACGTGCTTTATCAGTAGAGATTATCGATAAAGATGGCCCAGGGGAATAACGAAACATTTTACAGAATATTGGACGAATATGCATTTAGAGTAACATGAGAATGTTATATACCTTCTGTATCTCTTAAATGTGGGAAAGTATGTAATTCAATTCAATAAAATTAGTTAATATTTTTAATTAGATATAACATGAATTAAATGAATTTTTTTAAAGCAAAGAGATTAGAAAGTAAAAGAAATATTCTTAAGAATTGCATCTATTGCTTTTTAATAGTTTTTTAATTAATTAAGAGAATAACTGCGAAGGAAAAATGTAATTTCCGAAGGGCAACAGACTCGAATGTAAAGTGAAGCAACGTAAAATCGTGTTTCGAGACTAACATTCCTTTTGGGCTAATAAAAGAAATATACTGGGGAACGGAGAATGTATGATATTAAATTAGAATGTTTAACAACATGAAATTTTAGCAAAATATGTATCACATAACTTCCAACACTTTTCCCCAATTTTTTCAGAAATGAAAAAATAATAAAGGGATTCGAAGTCTTTCAGGTTTTGCTAACTTTAGCAACATTTCTTTAATTAAGGGATCAGTTACCCTTAAAATGTCAAAATATGCCGAAAACATAAAACATTTTGAAGCTCAATATTTTTATAACTAATTTATTACATTGATTGAGAATTATTTTGATATATTTTATATTCCTCTTGCTATGTTTACTTTGTGTTCCGCTGTTAAAATTACTTTAAAGAAAATAGAAATTGAAAAATAAACAAAACTTTCTGTATTATCGACATAAAATTGCACAATGCACTATTCGCAGCATTATGGGTAAACAAATCCTTATTTTTAGCTCATTTTTTTCAAACTAGAAAAACAATATATAATTAAAGTAATAAATCTTAAAAATTATTCTTTAAAATTATATATTTTTTAAGATTTATTACTTTAATTTTATTTTTTAAAGAATAATATTTTTTTTATATTGAGATTAAAAATTCGATTATTTTTTAGCACAAAATTAAACATAATTTCCAACGTTTTATGCTAGAAGCATATAATACTGGCCATTTTAAAGTCATGTAGGGCTTGCATAACTTATCAAGATTTCTTGAGATTCTGACGGTTTCAGAGAAATTCACAAATAACAAAAATTAAAGTTTTGAGAAATCATTAAATAGATAATTACTATTACTCTAAAATTCTGTAAATGAACATTTCATTCTTAATATTACTAGAGAAACATAAAGGTACATTTTTAAAACTTGTAACTGTGTATAATTATGCATTTGAAGATATATGTGGTCATCATAAATTTAATAGAGACAAAAGTGACGAGCCAAAATTTTTTCATGATTTTAAATTTAATTATAGTTTTGAAAATTCTTATGTCGGAATTACAATAATTGGTTATTTTATACATACAGTGGCTCCCAAAAGTGTTCGTACACTTATGAGTTCATTGAAGTAGGACTCTATCCATTAATTAAAAGTAAACTTTCTGAATGAGATTTTAATAATAAGATCTATAATCTATTCGTAACAAAATTACATGAAATATTTTTTAAATATAGCGAAACTTTATTTTTAAGAAATTAATAATAAAAAACTGACAAGCATTTTATCTCACAAAAGTCTTCGTACACTTCAAAAAAATCTTGACATATTAGTAAACATTTTCATTTTTCGTTAAACTAATATTTAGTAGTATATTCTTTAGCATCCACAACAGCTTTTAAACGTCCGGAAATAGATTTTACTAGTTTTTTTGTTATTCTTGTATCAATGTTCATCCATTCTTCCATCATGACTGTTTTGAGTTCGCTTTTCGTTTTGATGCCGTGTTTTCGTACTCTAACCTCCAGTTCTTTCCAAATGTGTTCTATGGGGTTTAAATCTGGAGACTGAGGTAGTGTTTTCAAAACCTGTGGACAATTATAGAGACACCACAGGCGAACGTTGAGAGCCGTATGCTGAGGATAGTTACCATGATTAAAAATAATGTTGTTTCCAATACCCAAATTTTGG
This sequence comes from Stegodyphus mimosarum, assembly GCA_000611955.2. Taxonomy (NCBI): domain Eukaryota; kingdom Metazoa; phylum Arthropoda; class Arachnida; order Araneae; family Eresidae; genus Stegodyphus; species Stegodyphus mimosarum. The sequence goes on from KK119113.1 coordinate 419,990, forward strand.
GCTGATAATTTTAGTGTCTCTTAAAATATTTAAATAAAGAGAATGATTCATTATGCCATCAATAAATACCAAATTACCTAGTCCTGGTGCTGCTATGCACCCCCACACAAGAGCACCTCCACCGCCATGCTTAATTGTTCCAAAGAAGTTCTTAGAATGAAGTTCCTCATTTTTTTTCCTTGAAAAGTGCTCATGTGTGCGGTATGAAATTCGATTCAGTCCAAGTAGCAACTCGTAGAGGCCGCCACCCAATCAGAGCTGCTGAAGTCCAGGAGCCAGGAGATCAAGTCAGTGTTCCTCTAGACGATATAACCAGACAACTCAGTGCCTTGAGAACAAATATTAGTGACAAGAAACTGACCCTAAAATGTTGGAACTGCGGTGTGGAAGGGCATATTTGAAGAAACTGAAGAACGCCCCAGGGTACGGATGTTAAAACCGTGCGTATCAAGAAGGAGGGAAACTAATTAGTGGCCATCTCGCGAGGCGGAGGTTGCCAGAGAATGTAAAGCCCCAGTTTAAAGCTCTTCAGATTTCTGCAGTGAGTGACGACAGTAACGGTCTTTTCATCATGAGACACATCAGTGGAGTTCCTTGTAATATAAACATCGATACAGGAGCCAATATTACCAGCATTCGAAAAGATGTGGCTGAACAATTGAAAAGCAAACTCATCTGGACGCCGCCCTAAGTTACCCTCCAGACTGTGTCAGGCCAGAAGATCGAAATCGAAGGAAAATTAAAGGTTAACATCACGTCTGGAAGTGTCGCTTACCATCACACGGCATATGTAACAGATTACAGACTCTTGAATACTCGGAATGGACTTTCAAAAGAAATACAATTTTTTTTAGATTTTAAAAATAACGAACTGCATTCTGACTTTGAGGATATAGCTTTATTCGGAATTAATGATGAAACAGATAAATTTGTCCACAAAGTCATAGCACATGCTAATATAACAATACCAGCAAGAACAGAATTTTTACTTGCTGGATCCTTAGCCGAAAATAGAAATTTCCGCTTATATCCGCTTAATTTATAGAATATCCCAAGAACTGTAATAGCTCAAAAGGAGTACTCGTAGCCTCTGCACTCGTCGACCTACCGCAAACCGTTATCCCGATGAGAGTTGCCAACGTTACTGAAAAGACGAGAGTTATTAAGAAAGGTGAAGTAGTGGCAGCATGTACTCCAGTGATCAATGTTAAACGAAACATTAACACTGCAGAATCTGTGTCTTCAGAGAGCATTACAGCAGCAATTAAGCGACGAAGAGAGGAATGCTGCCAAACGAGTCAGCTTTTATAAGCTTTTTAATTATTTACTAGATTATTTTATTAAAACATCGATTTTTCTCGATATTTGTGGATGGCAACAGTAATTACGAGATATTTATTTATTAAATATTAAATACACGCACTCCTTTATTTTTACTTCTCCGACGCAGCCTTCTCTTCAAAAACCGTCTGCGCTGCACGGGAAAAATAAAGCAATTTTTATTACAATTCTACATAAATAGCTAAACAAATACGAAATCCTTAACACTGTCCTCTTCCCAAGGACTGCACGTCCCGGGCAGTACAATCACTGGACAGGAACCCAAACTTACAATAACGCATCAATGCAATAATACACATTACATTACATTAACAAAATAAACAATAACTGGAATAAGTAACTTTTAGCAAATCAAATACTATCAAATACTAAATAAAAATCAAATAATGTCAAACACTAAATACAAATTAAGTACTAAATACAAATCAAATACTATCAAATGCTAAATTCAAAAAGGACCATGGTCTTATACTATTTAGAATAGTATTTACAATTATATACGCTACGTACTATGGTCATAGTAAGGAGCTAAGTTGTTGTAATGGACGACTTTAGGCTTAGAATTCGAAGACTTACGGATCCGAACCACGACGTCGTTCGGCCTGTTCAGGACACTGTACGGACAATCCCAAGCTGACTGTAGTTTCGGACAGAGTCCTTTGAGTCGAGTCGGATTCCACAACCATACATTGTCTCCTATATTGAAACGATGTCCAGTAGCTCTCGTGTCGTAGCGGGTCTTCATCTTCACCGTCGCCAAGTTGACTCTCTCTCGTGCAAAGTTGTGCATCACTTCAAACCGGGCCTGGATATCTTGGATGTATTCCTCAGGCGATGAAGGCGCATCTGCGGGGCGTCAAAACAAAAGATCACAAGGCAAACGAAGATCTCTACCGATGAGCATCTGGGATGGAGAATTCCTGGTAGTCTTGGGTTTCTCTTCGACTTTAGTATGATTTCGGTAGCTTTCTGATCAGGGCCTTTTAGGCGAGACGTCGGCGTTTCCAGCTGAGGATCCCTTCTGATGAACGATAGTCGTGTCCTCAGATGCTCAAAGCAGTTTGTTGCTTTTGAAGTCTAAGGAAATATTGTATTTCCTTAAAAAGTCCGATCCGAGTATGCAAGGATCTATAATAGCTGCTACATATGCCGTGTGATGGTAAGCGGCACTTCGAAGCGTGATGTTCATGTTTAACTTCCCTTCTATGTCCATTTTCTCGCCGGAAGTAGTTTAGAGGGTAACACAGGATGGCATCCAAATCAGTTTATCTTTGAATAGTTGAGCTAAATCTTTCCGCATGAAAGTAACATTAACTCTTGCGTCGATGATCATATTGCAAGGACCTCCATCGATATGCCCATTAATGAATAGTCCATTATTGTTCCAATTCACTGCAGAAATCCTGAGCACTTTAAAACAAGGTTTTTCCTTATCTAGCAACCTTGTAAGGTTTTAGTTAAACTAACCAAGTTTATTTTAATTTAAATCTTTTCTATCT
>KK119114.1:7094-30070 GCA_000611955.2 Stegodyphus mimosarum
TTTTTTTAGAGGGCCTTTTGGCCTTAGGAGCAACATCACACACATTAGCATCATTAACAGTATTAATACCATTATCAATTATTTTAGTACTATCTTTAGACACATTTTTCATAGCAATTAAATCATTTTTAACATTCTTAAGCTGATTTTCAGTAATCTTATTTGAAATTTCAGAAGCAGACATATTAATTACATCAGGATTTAACGTTCCATAAGTCTCGCACTTACCTTTTAATAACTGCAAGAGTCCTTCAATAATTCCGGCTCTCAGCTGATGCTTGGACGATAAATCCCTTTTTTCCTTTTCCGAATTAGCGCTATCGTAACTGTCCTTGAAACCTATATCGAAGGCAACAGAACTACATTTCAATCTGTCGATTAGTTGCAGCACATTCAAGTAATCCCTTAGCGATAACGTATCTGCATTGATAAGTTCGCACCATCCTTGTCCTAGCAGTTGATCTCCAAATGAAATAATTTCATCTGGTATGTTGGAAACCTTTGATTTTATTAAATTCACCACATCGGCAGTGAATCACTTTCATCCATCACCACGTGATTCCGAAGCGAAAATGGCACACACTAGTGAGATATATGTAATCCAGAGCAATCCGGCAGACTAATAAATCCTCGGTAAAAATAAAGCACAGAAACACTCATAAAGCACATCACAAATAAAGATATCAAGAATTTTTTTCAAAAAATCAAGAATTGACGACTCAGGTACGAAAAATATACGGAGCTCGCACAACGCACGTCACCCTTCTCGGGGGAGGTTAGTAGAAGAGAACGCTTTTAGGATTTAAAGATGAATTATTTTTGAGGTCGTTGATATCTTTGTGGAAGTGCACAAACTGGATCCATTTAATGATTAATTTCATAGCTTCTTACCTTTCATTAGATAAAGGTATTATTGCAGGATTTTTTAACCTATTCTCTTCAGAACCAAAGACCCGTTCTTTGCACCTAGAAATAAATTTTAAGCAAAAAGAAATTACATTAACTATTTTAGGTAAAGAAGAACAGTTCTGAAATAAATTATCCAGTGTCATTAGTCAAACAACCTGTTGCACAAAAAATTGATTTTGTCCTTTTTTTAGCTAAGACAGTTACATCACTACTGGTCTCGTTACTGACAGAACATTGTAGAAGCCACTTTGAACTGTCTAACGCTAAGAATTATGGCCCATGCCACCATAGGGATATGTTCGGTAGAAGTTTAAGAACAATTCCTCTAAAAGGAAGATCAGCAGGGTTCTGTTTCAAGGAAATATACACTCACGTTTGTGAAAATTGCAACACCAAGAAGGAATCGTCATAATTGAATGCAATTTAATACACAGTTGAGTGGTAGTGGTACAAATAAATGATTAAATGTTCAAAGCAAACAAACAAGAACAAGAGCTCAGAATCAGTATTTTGTGTGGCCACCACGCGCCGCAATAAGTGCTGCTACACGACGTGGCATGGAGTCAAACAAAGTTTGAATGTCTGACTGAGGAAGAGCATTCCATATCGTTTGTACGCGTACCCAAAGTTCGTCTGCAGACGCAACAGGACGAGGATCACGAGCAAGACGCCGACCAATGACATCCCACACATGTTCAATTGGCGACATATCCGGGGAACACGCAGGCCAAGGAAGAAGCTGTACCTGCTGCGCTGCAAAGAAGGATTTAACAATCCGAGCAGTATGAGGGCGGGCATTGTCCTGTTGAAATACAGCGCCTGGCAAGCTTTGAAGGAAGGGAACAGCTTCGGGCTGTAGAACTTCACGGATATACCGGTTGCTGTTCAGATTGCCCACAATTCGTAGCAATTGAGATCGTCTATGATATGCTATGGCGCCCCAGACCATAACTCCGGGTGTTCGTCCACTGTGGCGTTCGATAATGCACTCCGGAAGGTGGCGTTCACCGGCATAGCGTCTGACACGAATGCGGCCATCATGGTACCACAAATTAAAGCGGGATTCGTCAGAAAACACGACATGCTGCCAATCAGCACGCCAGTCTCTATGCTGATTGGCCCATTGTAGCCGCAGGCGGCGATGGTCGTGCGTTAGGGGGATCCTATATAAAGGAGTCCGTGCGCGCAGTCCACACTGCAGCAGACGTCTACGAATTGATGAAGCACATGTAAATCCCGTTTCTGAATTACGTAACTTAATTATATATTTGTTATGATTTTCCCTTTTTTCTATACCTCCAAAAAGCCCATGTGTCACACTTTCCTGACCTAAAGATTTCAGTTTCAGCTTCTCGGCAAGAAATGCACTGATGTATGATCTGCTACTTCCGGTATCTAAAATTATTCTTATAAAATTGCTTTCACCATTTCCGTAAACATTGACAATTAAAGTTTGCAAAATTACATTTTCATAAGACGAATTATTCGTTGAAGCCTTGTTTTCAATTTGTTCTTCCTTAATTTCCCCGTTTTCTTTTTTAAAACACATTATAGTGGCATGTCGTTGTTTACATAATTCGCATCTTACTCTAGAAGTACAATTAATACTAAGATGTCGTGGAAGTAAACAGCGATTACATATTCCTTTCGTTTTGTATTTCTCTTTTTTTTTCTCAGTAGCCATAAAGATGCTTGTTTACACCTTATGGTTCCGTGATCTGAAGAGTCGCAGAATAATCATGGAGTTTTTCGCGCCCTCAAACTTGTATTCGTTAATTCCTCAGCTGTGTATTTCGGAATATGTCTAGTTTCACTCAGTTTGTTATGGTTTTGTGGCGCCGCCAAAGCGATCTTTGATTGTACCATCGAGAATGTACGTTCCTGCGCAATTAATTGATCAGAAAGAAATTCCACTAGATGATTCAAATCGCAATTTGACTTTCGAACTGTTGTATTGTATTCCAAAACCAAATCTATGGGCAATGTTTTAAGCAATATAGGTGTTAATAAAGTTCCATATGTTTCTGAGGTCATGTTTAATGATTCAAGAAATATGTTTCTGTTATGTAGTTGAATAATTTACGGAAGTTTTGAATGTCACTAGAATCCTTTAAAAGTTTTATTTTCAGTTATTTATCTACCGTATTTTTCGCCGTATAAGACGCACTTTTTCTCCCCAAAATCGGGGGGGGGGGAAAAGCCCACCATGGCGCCGCTCTGCCTTGGCGCCGTCTGGGACCAGGAAGCCCCGCTCTGACTAGACTCTACCATGCTGAAAATATGCCTACTGCGCATGCTTGGAGCACAAACTTTGCAGGGTCTAGAGGCTAGTCCGCTCTGCCTCGCGCTGCGATTGGCTGAGCGAAGAGGCGCGTGCCTTCGCTCGCTCCCGCGCTGGCTTTGTGCACTTTTTAGTAAGCCAGTGCGGGAGCGGGTGAAGGCACGCGCCTCTGCGCTCAGCTAATAGCAGTGCGGGAGCAATCGGGAGCAAGCGGAGGCGCGGATAGCTGTGAGCTCTGATATATGTAGTATGGTATATCTGAATGAAATATATCATATTTCATACCACCCCATCAAGATGTCGAAGCAGAAGAGACTGGCATATAAAGTTGCTTTCAAGCTGGAAGTAATAAAATTTGCTAAGGAGAATGGAAACAGAGCAGCGGAGAAACACTTTGGGCCACCTCCAACTGAGAAAATGATAAGAGAGTGGAGGAAACAGGAGGATTAGCTCCAAAAGTTGGATAAAAGCAAGCACACCTTGCGTGGACCAACTGCAAGGTGGCCAGAGTTAGAGGTAGAAGTAAAGGAGTGGATCACACGTCACCGGCAAAATGGACTTTCTGTCTCAACAAAAATGATAATCTAAGAGGCCAAACGCATTGCTGTGGAGAAAGGCATTCAGGATTTCACCGGATCACCATCGTGGTGCTAGAGATTTATGAAGAGATCTGGACTTTCTAAGCGCACCAAAACCAGAATTGCACAAAAAATGCTAAAGGAATACGAATCAAAGATTCTGTCTTTTCATAAGTTTGTTATTGATGCGAGGAAGAAGAATAACTTTGAAATGAGCCAGATTGGGAACATGGATAACTTAACCTGCTGTTAACTTTATACAGTTGATATAAAATATTTTACTACAGAATTTGGTTCATAATCTTTTTTTTCTAGATTTGCCTCCTTTAAAATTGGATGCGTCTTATATGCCGGTGCGTCTTATACGGCGAAAAATACGGTATATGGGCGTTTATCAATGCATCTTTATTTCTAAATCTTTCTGTCAGAAGTTTGATTGAAGTTTCATAATTTTCTTCGGTCCGATCGAAACCGTCAATGGTGTTATAAGCAGTACCACCCAAAAAGGATTTGAGATAATTAAATTTACTTATAGCGTCGAGCGTTTTATTTTGGTGTATGGCTGATGAAAAAGTGTTCCAAAATGTCAACTATTCACAACTCTCGCCATAAAACTTCGGAATGATAAGTTTAGGAAGCTTTACAGTATGACTTTCGATTTTGACATTTTCTATCACATTTTAACTAAGTTGCTCAGTGGCCTTTAACACACTTAATTTTTGTTGTTCTGTATTAATTTCTTTTAATTTTTTGTTGGCTTTGTATTTAAATGTAGTTATTCTTTCCTGATACTCGTCAACACCGTTTAATTCCTAGTCTAGATAATTTATGCTTATTAATTTTTCTATATCGGAATCTGTTTGTTTTAACTCATTTGATTTTTCATTTAAGAGTTCTAAGGAAATTTCTAGTTCCTCTGCATTCACTTCTGATTTTGATAATTCAGTTTCGATTCCGCCAATTATTTTGTAACAGCAGCCCTTATGTAGCTGCGTTTCTTTTTCAATGTATCGATTAATTCCGTCATTGTTTAATATTCAATAATTCAACAAGTATCAACAATTCACTAATTATTTATGGATATCTATTCTCTATATCACTGATATCAATTTCGACAGTCAACAGTTAATTTAAGGAAAAGCAGTTGCTGGCAGTCCCTGTTCGGGCGCCATGTTAACATTTTATCAACATTTCGGTATTAAAATTTTAGATCAATAAATAGATAAGTGAAAAATCACTTACCTTCTAAAGGGCTGCCCTGGAACTGCTTGCTTCCTTTCTATTTCCGTTAGGCTAAGCTGAAATTCTAATCACTGCGAAACACTACTAGGAATTTTTTCAGAAATTTTAATTGACATGTGAAAGATTTATGTGTGATGATGTGTGATTTACATAATATTTACAGGTTACAAGCATTATAAGCATTACGTTTCAAATATATACGGAGACGGTCTATCGATTCGACTTAGATTAGACGCGTCACACGTTCAACTAACTAGGTTTTGTCTTTTTCCGCCAGAGGGCGTTCATCGGAGCTGAGTTATTTGTAAACAAATGTGACACTCCCACCTTGAGGTCCAGTATCAGCGGAGGATGGACCTCAACTGAACTAGAGTTCAAGTCCTTTGTCGAGTTCTGTACCTCACTCTAATGTCCGACTCAGGTGTAAAGTTGAGTTCAAGAGGTATGAGGTTCTTAGTGGGTCTTATAATCTCCCCTTGTGCAGTTTTCAGTTTCACTAGTCTAACGTCTCCGTCGTGAGATGGAAAAATTTCCGGGATTCTAGCTAAGGGCCAGTTTATCCTTTTTTCATCGTTGGACACGATGACAAGATCACCAACTTTCACAGACGATAGTTCGCTGACGAATTTTGAGCTTTGTTTTAGTTGCCCTAAATATTCTGCTCGAAATCTTTTTCGTAAGTTGTTCCTCAGTCTAGCTCTGTAAAGGTATCTCTTATTGATGGATTTGGAATCCAAAAGATCTATTTCAGGAACTCCAGTCTCTGGAATTTCTGTTAGAAACATTGCTGGGGTGAGAGCTCTCAAATCGTTTACGTCTTCTGACAGATAAGTGAGAGGACGGTTGTTCATAATGCTCTCGCTTTGACAAATGACTCTCAACAACTCTTCGTAATTCAGAGAAGATTTTCCAAGTACCTTTCGAAGAATTCTCTTTAGCACTCCAATTAAACTTTCCCACCATGACGAGGAAGGAGGAATAAATTTCCATTCAATTTTCCTAACTGTTGCATTTTCTAATATAGAATTCCAATCTATGGTCTTAAACAAATTATTTGTTCCCACAAAATTGGTTCCGTTGTCCGAATATACAGTGACAGGTCTACCCTTTCGAGCGATAAAACGCCTGAAGGCTTGCAGATCATGTTCGCAAAAATGATTTGTAACGTGGGAACATCACGCCCGTTTCTACTGTAATGCATAATGTCCTGAAACATGACGCATGTGCCCACTACAATAGATAACACCTTGAAACATGCACCTGTACAACTATGTAAATCGCAATGCATATCATGTAATGTATTCCAATTAATTAAGCTAATTGTTAAAATTTTATCAACTTTTCGGTATTAAAATTTTAGATCAATAAATAGATAAGTGAAAAATCACTTACCTTCTAAAGGGCTGCCCTGGAACTGCTTGCTTCCTTTCTATTTCCATTAGTTAAGCTGAAATTCTAATCACTGAGAAACACTACTAGGAATTTTTCCAGAAATTTTAATTTACATGTGAAAGATTTATGTGTGATGATGTGTGATTTACATAATATTTACAGGTTATAAGCATTATAATCATTACGTTTCAAATATATACGGAGACGGTCTATCGATTCGACTTAGATTAGACGCGTCACACGTTCAACTAACTGGGTTTTGTCTTTTTCCGCCAGAGGGCGTTCATCGGAGCTGAGTTATTTGTAAACAAATGTGACACTAATTTAACGCCGAAAGAAAGGAGTGACATTGATGCCGCCGACGGTGGCAGTACTTGTAGAATTGGCTAAAGTCACAATTTCCATCACGACTCGAGAAATGATGTCGGATTGTTGTTAGTTTTCTAGTTAGTGTGTGGGGCTAATACCCACTTACTTAGGGTAAATATTAGGTAGCCCCTTCACTTCTACATAACATAACATAAAACCAGACCGACATCAAATACTTCATTTATACATACCGCTAAAAATGTAGTAATAGAAATTGGAGAAATTGTAACTCGGTCATTAGAGAAATATATTTTATTCGTAGTAAAGCAGATGGTGAAAATGAACGAGAATGGTTAGTGAACAGTCCAAAATATAAAGCAATTTACTGCTATGTTTGCAAGATATTTTCGATCAAACGAACAACTTTTACAGAAGGATACTCAGACTGGAAAAATGCAGGTGTAAGAGTGCAAGAACTCGAAAATTCTACTGATTACAGACATTCTATTAAAATTTTAATAGCAAGAAATTTATTTGAGGGACATGTAAACACCATCTCTGAAAAACAGTATTTAAAGAAACGAAAAAATATTGGAGAAAAGTACTGCTACGGGTTGTAGTAACAATACAGTTTTTGGCTAAAAATTCTCTTTCATTTCATGGCGGTAATGAACTCTTTTCTGCTTCTCATAGTGGAAATTACTCTAGGAGCTCTAGAATATTTGGCAGAATTATTTGAGTATTTCGCTTCGCATATAAAAATTTCGAGTCAGCTGGAAGGGGCAACGTGAGTTATCTTTCATCAACTATTTGCGATCAATTTATTGAACTGTTGAACAAAAAATGTTAGAAGTTAAAGCCACCAAATGTTTTTCAATTATAATTGACTCATCCCTGATGTTAGACACATAGACCAGTTAACGTATATACTGAGTTATGCATCAGAAGGTGGAATCTCAATAGAGAGATTTTTCAGATTTTTACTTATTTATTCGAACAGGAGAATCATTAGAAAATGAAGTTTCAAAGAACCTTGAAATATTAGGTCTGGATATTTGCAAATGTAGAGGACAAAACTACGAGAACGCAGTAAATATGTCTGGAAAATACAACGAGCTCCAAAACCCCATTAAAAAATATAGCAAGACAGCCCATTAAGTTCCTTGTGGTTCACATTCGTTAAATCTGATAGTAAGTAGTGCTAGTGAATCATATTTGCAAGTAATAACACAATTTATTGAATAACGTTTATACAGTTTTTTTGGCATCTATTCATATGAAACAAATAATAAATATTTTACAGTAAAAAAATATATATACTACCAGGTAGTCTTTTAGAGTTGATGCAGTTAAAGAAATTCGCTCTGGGTTCAACGAAATAAAAAATACTCTACTTGATTTATCTCTAGACGAATTTCGTAAATGTTCTGTAAAACTGGAATTCCGAGATATATCAAACAAAATTAATAATTTCGAATTTATTTTGTTAACAGTTATTTGGGATAAATGTTTTCCAGAATAAATGAAAGCAGTATATCCTTACAAAACCCTACTATGCCAATCTCGTTTGTAACAAGTATTTTTGACAATTTATTTAATTACGTCAATAATTTAAGAAATTTATTTCCGGAAGTAGAAGCGGAGGCATTAAACACGTCAGAAATAAAAACTTATTCCGATACTAATAAAAGGTCGCGAAACTGAAAGAATTTTTTATACAGTTCATCATGATGAGGACGACAAAAGTTCATGTAATCAGGGTCAAGAAGTCATTAAACGAAATTGCTTTTACATAACATGTAACAAAATCTCTTTTGATTTAAAACTACGTGGTAAAAGTTAGAAAGACATTAATGAGATTTTAAAAATCTTTCAAACAAACTCAAATGGCAATGTATCAATTGAATCTTTTTCCCACCTCAGCTTAAACCTCATCTGGAGAATACTTCCTCAGACGTCAGGCCCAATTCGGGATTCACTCAGGAATCTGGAAGGAGCAGGGACGGGAATTCCCAGCTGCATGCCAGAATAATGACAATAGTATCTGTTATGATTAACAAGATAATCATTCTTAAAAGAAAGGTAAAAAAGGCTTATCTTTTCTGACAATCTTCTTTCTCGTTCTTCTCCAAAAGTAGATCCGGAAATATTTTTATTAATTGCACACATCAAAGACACAACTCATCTAAAAAAAGAGAGGCTTCTTAGATAATAAGATACGTTTAATTTACATTACTAACTAATTACATACACAATGCAGAGAGAAGTTACTATTTACACCTTTAACTCAAACGTCCATTACGAGATCTAAAGCTGAATTAAAGTTCTGTTTCATTTTAGCTGCGCGCATGCGCAAATCACGTGGTGTTTGGTAACAGTTTTAATGGCGATAGTTTCAACACACTCCCACCTTTAAGTTTGCCGAGAAGTCAAATTTAAAACTGAAACTTTTGGACAGGCTTTACCTTTCGACTGCTTCTTGTAGTTATCGATGGAATCTTTTCGCTCTTTTAAGGTCTTGAGGCGAATCATTACGAACATCAGGGTTGGAGTAAGTCTCCGTCTTATCAGAAGAGCTGTTTGCAATGTTTCTAAACTTAGACTGTTCATCTGGATATTATCTCCAAAGGATACAAACGCTTGGTTGGTCACAAAACTTCTCCAAGCTTAGTCTTGACCTTAACTAAACGCACATGTCCATCCCGAAACTTGAAAATTTCGGTTACTTCGCCAATAACCAATCTGTTCGTTTCTGATTCTCATCGAACATTAAGACTATATCTGCTACTTTTCAGAGGTTGTGAGACTTTTATATGTTCATAATTTTGCCGTAACTGTCCGAGATATTCGATTCGAAATCTTTTACGTAGATCCTGAAAAAGTTTTTGTCGGTAAATAAGTCTTTTGTTCAAAGATTTTGCATCTATATTATCCAAATCAGAAACTCCAATTTGTCGAATTTCATAGAGAAACATGGAAGGTGTGATCGGAGATAAATCTTCAACATCTTCCGAGATATACGTCAAGAGACGACTATTCATTATTGCTTCACAGTCATACAAAATTGTTATCATTTCTTCCTGATTAAGAGATGATCGTCCTAAAACTTTACGAAGGATTCTTTTCAGGACTCCTATTAAACGCTCCCACCATCCTCCCCACCAGAGAGCTGATGGAAGAAATTTCCATGTGATCCTGTGGATACTAGCATGTTCTAAGATTTCATTCCAATTTAAGTTTTTGAATAATCTGTCACTTCCTTTGCAATTCGCTCCATTGTCGGAATAGATGGTGTGGGGTCTTCCACGTCTAGTAATGAAATGTCTCAGCGCTTGAAGAAAACTTTCAGTCGATAGGGAGATAATCAGTTCCAAATGTACTTCGCGAAAAACAGCACAGGTAAAAATTACTATCTACGATTTTTGATTTCCCTTCAGTATCAATGGTCCAGTCAAGTCAAGTCAACACCTACAATCTCAAACACTGCTGCTTCTCTTATCGGTCTTCTGGGAGAGGAGCAATGGGTGGTTTCGAAGAAGTAGCATCGAACCTTTGACATACAACACAGTTTCTTATGACTTTCTTGACAATCTTTTCAAAATCCAATATTCTGCTCGTAAAGCGGATATCAAAAATTATACTCCTGCATGATTGGTCATTTCATGTTTAGATCTCATTAATTTCACTACAATAGGATGATCAGAAAGAAGAATAATAGGAAATCGAAAATATTCTGTATCACCTCTTCTCAGAATTCTGGTTTTAACCCGAAGTATTCCGTTAGAATCAATCATTGGCTGAAGTACACATAATCTTTTGTCATCTAATCCAGAAAATCCTTTACTCTGCACTAATCTCAGAAGAATTAATTCGGCTCCTTTAATTTCATCCGCTGTAATTTTTCCAAGCGTTCTTTCATTAGGACTTAGTCTGACATTTTTAACAAAACGGAAAATCCAAGATATTACCTTTAAAGTGGTTGGTACGAAGAAGTCTTATCAAAATTGACTTTCGTCATAACTTCCGAATTAACTGTAGTAGTTATTGTTTTCTTTCTTTCAGCATTTAAAATGTCAAAGTTCGGTACAATTACAGAGACAGGCCATTTTTCTGGATCATTTCTCAACCAGTGGGGATCTTTCCACCATTTCCATTTCACCAAGGTTTCAAGACTGCATCCTCGGGAAGGGAGGTTCGCTGGATTTTGCGTTCCAGGAACATCATTCCAGTAGTTTGGACTACTTAGAGTACGAATTTCTTTCCCTCTATTGTAGACGAAAATGGCCCAGTTTTCCTTCTTTTTGATCCAAAATAATGCATCCATAGAATCGCTCCAATAATAAATAGGCAAGGTTTCTAGTCTCAAATCTTCCTTAAGACGATGTGCCAGTCTAGCGCCAATCGTACAAGCTAAGAGTTCTAGCCGTGGTATGGAGATCGGCATGATAGGTGCCACTCTGGATCGAGCTGAGATGAGCTGACATGCAACACAATTTTCGTTACAGCTTCGCATAAATATGCATGCCGCATAAGCAGATTTACTCGCGTCACAAAACATGTGTAAAGATAAATCGGAGATTCTTTTCAAATCAGCAAATATTCTTCTGGGTATAGCTACTTTTTCCAAATTATGTAATTTATTTTTCCAAATTTCGAATTTGTCTGAAATGCTTTTTGGTAAATTGCTATCCCATGAAATCTTTTGTTTCCAGCATTCCTGAAGCATTAGCTTTGGAATCAGAGTAGCAGGAGCTGTAAACCTAATCAGGTAAAACATCTTCTGTACTATTGACAATATATTCCTTTTGTTGACAGGTTATTTCACAAAACTGTCTTTAAAGTCACAGGACAACGTGTCATCTGATAAATTCCATTTTAACCCCAGAACTGATACTGTTTTATCAGAGTTTTCAATGTAAGGGTTTCCTTTCAAAGTTTTACCGCTAGATTCGTTGTAACACCATCCCCTTAAATCAAATTTAGCAGTCGACGTAATTTCTTTTGATACATCAATGAAAGTGTTTAGTTCTTCAATAGTGTTAAAGCTGACCACACAGTTGTCAACATATATTGATTCACTTAATTTCTTAGCTACCTCTTGTTGGTGTTCCGGAACATTCTCGAGATGATAATTCAGTGTTGCGGTTAGAAGAAAAGGACTGGCATTAACGCCAAACACAACGCGCTTATGTGGATATATTTTCAATTTTTCGAAATCTTCTTCTGCCCACCACAGAAATCTAAGAAGGTCTCTATCTCGAGGACAGACACCTATTTGCAAAAAAGCCTTACGTACATCTGAGATAACCCCATATTTACCTAGGTGAAATCTGTTTAAAATACTTAATATTAATTCCCAATAATTTGGGCCCTTTTCTAAACAGTCATTTAAGGATACACCATGCCTTTCCTTCGCTGAGGCATCGAATACGAGTCATATATCTTTGCGGTTGAATTTTCTTTAATTACAGCCCTATATGGTAGGTAATGCCAATTTTCGGTTTTGTCATCTTCAACAGATTCTATAATACCTTTTTCAGCCCATTCGTTAAATATGTTTTCATTCTTTCAGATAGTTTTTTGACTGAAGATTTTTTACGCAGGATTTTAACCTTTTCTCTGCTATTAATCTGTTATCAGATAAAACCGCATGCGCCCTTCTAACCAAGGAAGAGACACCTGATATCTACCCTCACTATACTTCTTAATGACTGACGAAAATAATCTTTAGCGATTTCATCCATTTCCTTTCTTGTTTGGGTTGTGGCAGGATCCGTTATTCCTAAAGTGTCAAGACACCATAAATCCGAAATTTTAGCATCATTAACATGAACTGTCAATACAGTTTTCGTACTGTTAGAGAATTCACGCTTTCCCTATCGTTGTCCATCCTAATCTGGCGTGTACACATGATAACCCACATGTTAGTTGTCTAACCCTTCCCTGTTAGAAGTTTTCTCGCTACATCTGCGCCTATAAGAACATGAATTTCTGAAGGTGATTTTTCATACATCAAATCCACAGATTTATTTTGCATGTCAATTAAATAAATTCCATATTTTCGCAGCTCCGTAAGATATGAATCTCTACCAGTTTGAGGAATGTCAATACATATTTTATCCTGGTCCAAAGCTTGAAAATTGCAGTAATATTCACCTCTAAGACTACTCAATCGAATTAAATATTTACTACGAGTTTCTTTCTTTTCAAATCCTCCAAATAAACCATGGGTTAATTCTCCTTTACCACTTGTTTTATAATTCATTACACTAACTGCATACTTCGAAATGCAGGATCGCTGGGAACTACTATTTATTAAAATTCTCACATATTTTTCAATCCCTTCTCCGCGAAGTTTTACTACTAAAGTTTTAAATTAACTAACTGCATGCAAGATTTATTCGTCAGAACACAATGTTTTTTATCTCTATTAACGTCTGTAGAAATATTTTCGTGAGAATCATCCTTAACAGTATTACACATTATTGAAAAATGAGCTTTATCGCAGATGGAACATTTAACTTTGGCTTTGTATAAACGAGAAATATGTTTCGGTTTCAAGCATTTAAAACAACCTCCGTTCTTTATTAACTTTTATTTGCTATCCTCTAAGGTTAAACGAATTACATTCGTACATTCCGAACTTTGATGATCTGAATCACAAAATATGCAGTTCCAATGTTTATAATTTCGATTTTCATCCGTAAACAGTAACTACGAGGCAGACGCTACATCTGGTACGCGTTTATCATGCCAAGTTGACAGCTTGCTTTCATGTTTTGATTGTCGGGGTGAAGAAAATATTGACGCCGCTTGTTTCGATTGCAAAGCTATTTTTTCTCTTGCAATTAACTGCTGAGAAATAAATCCCATTAGATTGTGTAAATCATATTTTAAACTTTCCCTTTCTTGTTTATTATATTAAAGAATGGAAGGAAGAGACTTTGGATTGGACATAGTACTTCCTTCCATAAGTGTCAGATGCAACATTTAATGCTTCTAAACTGCGTATGTGAGTCTGACAGTGATCGAATAGTTTTCTAAATGCTTTAATATCGTTAGAATTTCTCAATGGGTTGATTTTCATTAAATTATGCAAGTGTGTATTGTTGCGTTCTACGGGTTCGTGGATTTGAGAGTATCCGATGAAAACACGATGCAGAACAATAAAAAGCACAATTTATTTACAAGAATCACTATTTACAGCACAATTCCAAAATTACCTTTAAAAGCGTCGAAAATCTACAATAAATACGCTGAAACAATCAGCAACACAGCTTCAGGCTGTAACTGTAAAGGTAGCTTCACGGCAACACTAAACTTATAATAAACACCGTGGAACAATCACCAATACACTGTCAAGCTATACTGTAAAGGTAGCTTCACGGCAAAGCACTATCTCGATCGCTTTCCGTTCACAAAACTCTCGCGTAGCTTAGCACTCACAGTAAGCAGCTATTCTCACAATTCTCACACTAATCACACACCTAATCACACTCTGCCGGCTCTCAGAAACGCAAGGGTTTATATAGCTTTTCATTAGGTTCCACAGGTTTCGAGAAATATCTCGACAGGAAGTTATTCTAGAAGCTTCCCGATTGGACCATGGGATATCGCCAATTTGGTCGCCAAATAGGCGATAAAGTCGCCAATCTGGCAACCCTACCATACACTATTTTATGGCAACCCTAGTGCTATGCCGGAAAGCTTACATACAGGCGCAACCGCCGAATTTTTTGCAACACTGCCGCCTCCCAAGGACTGCACGTCCCGGGCAGTACAATCCCTGGTTGGGAGCCAAAAAGAAATAATCGACAAACCTACAAAACAAATAAATAAATTACAATAATAACAAAATTTGCAAATATTTACAGTATTTACAAATAACAAAAACACTAATTACAAAGATCTATGTACGAGCATCTATGCATAAATCATACAATTAAACATAAAAACATTACGAAATACGGGGTACCCATAACAAAAATAACTATCACTAATTACTATGGCCATAGTATAGAGCTAACCTATCATAATGTACAATCTTAGGTTTGGAATTGGGAGACTTACGGATCCGTATTACGACGTCATTCAGTCTGTTGAGGACTGTGTAGGGACCTTCCCAATGCGATTGCAGTTTGGGAGAAATGCCCTTACGACGGCTCGGATTCCACAGCCAAACCTTGTCGTTTTCCTGGAACTTATGTTCGGTCGCTCTTGCGTCGTACCTTTTCTTCATCCTGTCCGTCGAGATGTTAATTCGCTCTCGAGCAAACCTGTGCATCGTTTCCAACCGGGCTTGGAGATCTTGAACGTACTCCTCAGGAGAGGACTGTAGATCCGGAGGACGGCCGAAAAGCAGGTCACTCGGAAGACGGAGATCACGACCGAAGAGCATTTGAGAAGGGGAATAGCCGGTACTCTCGTGGACGGCACTACGGTAAGCAAGCAGGAACAGGGGCAGCTTACGATCCCAGTCTTCTTGGTTCTTGGAAACCATAAGCGATAGGTGGTTCAAGATTGTGCGGTTAAATCTCTCCACCATGCCGTCAGACTGCGGATGTAACGGGGTGGTCTGTGTTTTCTTTATTTCCAATAAGTCGCACAGTCCTTTGAACACAGCCGAAGTG
Organism: Stegodyphus mimosarum; assembly: GCA_000611955.2. Classification (NCBI taxonomy): domain Eukaryota; kingdom Metazoa; phylum Arthropoda; class Arachnida; order Araneae; family Eresidae; genus Stegodyphus; species Stegodyphus mimosarum. Next base: position 22,436 of record KK119114.1, read on the forward strand.
AAGTTCCTGCCTTGGTCGGTATGAATCTGGAGGGGAGTTCCAAATCTAGATACCCAGTTCTGCAACAGGACTTCAGCCGTAGTGACAGCCTCTTGGTCTGGAATTGGATATGCTTCAGGCCACTTCGTAAAATAATCCATGACAACTAGAATGTATCTGTTGCCATCTTTAGTCCATGGCAGAGGTCCCAGTATATCAAGGGCAATTCGCTCGAAAGGCGCTCCAACGTTGTATCGCTGCAGTCTTCCGCGACAGCGTTCCTTCGGTCCTTTCTTGGCTGCGCAGGCATCGCAAGACCGGCACCATTTCTCAACGTCGTTTCTTGCGGAACTCCAAAAGAAGCGCTCTCGAACTTTGTTTAATGTCTTCATATAGCCGAAATGCCCTCCTGTTGGGCTGCTGTGTATTTCTTTCAGGACATCAGGTATTCGGTTTTGAGGAAGCAGCAGCTGCCATCTTTTATTAGTTCCATCGTCGCTTTCCCACAGTCGATATAAGACTCCATTTCGAAGGTGAAGTGAGTCCCAGAGAGCCCAGTACCTTTTAGTCATAGGACTGAAGATGGAAACGTCCTGCCACTTGGGTTTCGTAGCCGATGATTCCTTCAGCTCTATTATTGGCTTAATGTTAGGATCCGCCAACTGGTCTTCTCTAACTTTTTCATGACTCCACGGATCTGGCTCCGATGCTGTTGAAGATGTTACTTGTCGGATGCTAGGATTCGCCAAACCATACTTAGCTTGTGCTCTTGAACAATACCCGCAATGCGCAGGACAAGGCTTCCTAGATAAAGCATCCGCATTTCCATGGGAGGAGCCTTTACGATGTTTTATTTCAAAGTCATATTCCTGGAGTCTTTGAATCCATCTGGCTATCTGTCCTTCAGGATTTTTGAAATTCAATAGCCAAGTTAGGGAAGCATGATCGGTGCGGAGCAAGAATTTTCTGCCATAGAGATAATGATGGAAATGCTCTATGGCTTTTACGATAGCGAGCAATTCTTTCCGAGTGACGCAATAATTCCTTTCCGGTTTTGACAAGCACTTACTCCAATAGGCTATCACTCGCTCTTCACCGTCAATCATCTGGGAAAGGACAGCTCCAACACTTTCGTTGCTTGCATCCGTATCAAGTATGAATTGTTTGTCGATCTGGGGATATGCGAGCACAGGCGTAGATGTTAATGCCGTCTTCAGCTCATTAAAAGATTTTTCGCATTCCTCAGTCCACACGAATTTCTGTTTATTTTCCGTTAATCTATGCAGAGGTCTTGCGATGTTGGAGAACCCCTTTACAAATCTTCTGTAATAAGTGCAGAGTCCCAGGAAGCTCCGAAGTTGATGAACATCCACAGGGCGTTCCCAGTCCTTGACTGCCAAAACTTTCTCTGGATCCGTACGGACACCTTCGGCGGAGATGATGTGACCCAGATAGGTGACTTCGCTGCGGAACAGCTTGCATTTAGAAGGACTTAGTTTGAGGTTGGCATCTTTCAATTTTTGGAACACCTTCCTGATGTTTTCTAGATGTTCCTCGAACGTACGGCCCACTATAATGATGTCGTCAAGGTAAACCAGACAGGACTCGTAAGATAGGCCACGAAGCACTGTTTCCATCAAGCGTTCAAATGTTGCAGGGGCGTTACAGAGTCCAAACGGCATAACTTTAAACTGCCACAGTCCTTGGCCAGTAGTGAACGCAGTTTTCTCTCTATCGTCCGGGTGAATTTCCACTTGCCAGTATCCGCTCTTAAGGTCCAGAGTGGAGAACCATTTGTGTCCTGATAGCGTGTCTAGTGTGTCGTCAATCCTCGGAAGAGGGTAGCTGTCTTTCTTAGTGATATTATTTAGCTTCCGGTAGTCGACACAAAATCTTGTCGAGCCGTCTTTCTTCCGGACGAGAACTATAGGAGATGCCCATGGACTTGTGGATGGCTCGATGATGTCACTTTCTTGCATCTCCTTTAGAAGATTTCCAACCTCTTCCTGCTTTGCGAATGGTAGGCGTCTGGGATGTTGCTTGATCGGTGAGTGATCACCCGTGTCAATTCGATGTTGTGTCAATTTCGTGCGGCCAACATCTCTGGATGTTCGAGAAAATAGATCTTCAAATTCACTAATTGTTTTCTCTGCTGCACATTTCTGTTCGGCGGTTAAGTTTGTTCTCTGCAGCAGTTCATCAATTAATTTCGCTGTTGACTCAGTGGGCATTGCAGGTGGGGCCCTGTAAACGCACGTAACCGGCGTGCAGGTTGCTAGCACTTCACCTTTCTGGATTGTTCTCGGACTATGGCTAACATTCGCCACTCTCACGGGGACGAAATTTTGGAGAGGTCCACTAATGTAGAGGCGAGCGACTAATACATTTCTCGAGCTATTTTCAGGATATTCAATTATTCCAAACTTGAAGCTATTTCTGTTTTCTATGCAGCCGGATATTAGTAATTCTGTCATCGGAGGGATCGTGACGTCCGTTTTCGCTATTACTTGGTGAGCTGAAGGAATATCACTCTTCACTTCAAACACGGGTATATCCTCCCTCGCAGAGTGCATTTCCTTGCGTTTAAAGTCCAGTGTAATGTCATATTTCCGCAAAAAGTCTAGTCCAAGTATTAATTCGTCCGCGATGTCAGCGACGAATGCCAAGTGCTGGTAAGTCTCATTTCCGAAGGTAATGGTGATGTTAATTTTACCTTCAATGGGGATCTTGTCACCTGTCACTGTCTGTAGAGTCACACAGTCTGTAGAGAGTTATCTCCGCCGCTCATTGACGAGATCTGAAGAACTTTCAGAGAGGCTATATCTCTGCCTGGCAACCTCCGCCCTGTGAGATTGCCGCATTTTAATTTCCCTGGAGCTGCCTCCCGGTCTTGGCTCACGTGACAGTTCCTGCGCAGATGTCCTTCGAGTCCGCAATTCCAGCACTTCATTGCTTTCTTGTCGGTGTTTCTGTTATTTGGCTTATTTAACGCTTCCCGAATCTCTTTTAACATTTCTTGTTTAAATTTTCTGACATCAAAATTTTCACTTTCTACTTCAGCCGCTCTGATCGGATGGCGATCTTTTCGAGTTGCCTGCTGAGCCGACTCAAACTTCATTGCATAGATTAATGCAGATTTCAGGTCTTTGAGATCTGCCAACCTGAGAGCCTTCTGAATTTCCTGATCCTTGACTGCATCGACGAAATGCATAAGGGCCAGATTTTCACGGACATCAGGTGGACAGTCCGGATATGCATGGTGCGCCAGCCTTTCAATATCAGTTGCTAGTTCTTGGAGGCTTTCAGTCGTTTTCTGTTGGCGGGTTTTGAGTTGGAGACGGCTACAGTCCTTTACGCATTTTTCTCCGAATCTGAGTTCTAGTGCGTTCGAGAGGGCATCAAAACTGGAAATCTGGTCTTGTGGCAGAACTCCTAGGATATCTGCAGCATCGCCTCGGAGTGATGCAGCTAGCTGTGATGCCTTCATCTGGGAATCCCATCTGTTAGTGTCAGCCACGATGGCGAACTGGGTCTTGTACACATTCCACGACGATTTTCCGTCGTACGTACTGGGTTTGATTGCCGTGTGAGGAGAACCTGGGAGAATCTTAAAATCTTCAATTTCTCTCTTCGGCTCAGTTCGTTTTTCTTTCAACATGTCTACCTCTTCCCGAAACTTCCTAAATTTTTCTTCGAATCTTTCTTCCATATCGGCTATTTTAGTTGCAGCTTCCTCCTTCAGTTCCTCTTTCATATCTTGTAATTTGGTTTTGGTTTCCTCTCTAAGCTCCATGATGTCGCTTCTAACCTTGTTTTGCTCCATTTCCATCTGTCGCAGTTGCTCTTGAAGCTTTTCTTGTCCGGCTTTTATTTCTTGTTTCATCTCTTCTTGTCTGGCGTTCATCTTTTCTTGTCCGGCTTTCATGTCTTGTTTCATCTCTTCTTGTCCGGCTTTCAGAGCTGCTAACATGTCCATCAAAGCTTTCATTTCCTCCGCCATTGCTTTCTCCTGTAGACGGGTGACTGGCATTCACTCTCAAATCCCACTTCTGACACCAGTTGTTGCGTTCTACAGGTTCGTGGATTTGAGAGTATCCGATGAAAACACGATGCAGAACAATAAAAAGCACAATTTATTTACAAGAATCACTATTTACAGTGCAGTTCCAAAATTACCTTTAAAAGCGTCGAAAATCTACAATAAATACGCTGAAACAATCAGCAACACAGCTTCAGGCTGTAACTGTAAAGGTAGCTTCACGGCAACACTAAACTTATAATAAACACCGTGGAACAATCACCAATACACTGTCAAGCTATACTGTAAAGGTAGCTTCACGGTAAAGCACTATCTCGATCGCTTTCCGTTCACAAAACTCTCGCGTAGCTTAGCACTCACAGTAAGCAGCTATTCTCACAATTCTCACAACTAATCACACTCTGCCGGCTCTCAGAAACGCAAGGGTTTATATAGCTTTTCATTAGGTTCCACAGGTTTCGAGAAATATCTCGACAGGAAATTATTCTAGAAGCTTCCCAATTTGGTCGCCAATCTGGCAACCCTACCATACACTATTTTATGGCAACCCTAGTGCTATGCCGGAAAGCTTACATACAGGCGCAACCGCCGAATTTTTCGCAACAGTATTAATCAACACTCTTTACTTCCGAATCTAGCTTGTAGTAAATTAATATCTGAATCATAATTTTCGGAAGAAGGTGAAAATCCTTCTATTGTACTTAATGCAGTTCCTCCTAAATGTGCACGCAAATAAATAAACTTACCTACTTTTTCTAAGAATTCCTTTTTGTGACTAGCCAGTTCAAAATAATTCCAAAATGAAAGCCATTGGCTGGCATCACCATAAAATTTCGTTTTTGACAACTGAATCTTTTTTTCGCTCTAAATTTCCACAACAGAATTCTTTACCAATAATCTTCTGTAGTTCGAATATCTTCATCTAATTCTTCTGGTTTTAAAACACTTTCGATTTCAGAGTCAGCTATCTTAAGAGATTCAAATTTATCATTTAACAGTTCTAAGTCTTCTTCTAGCAAATTTATATCAATAGAAAACTTATCTTGTTCTAATTCTATTTTCTTAAGAATTCTGGTATAAAAAGGCTTATCTTTTCTGACAATCTTCTTTCTCGTTCTTCTCGAAAGGTATATCCGGGAATATTTTTATTAACTGCACACATCAAAGGTACTACTTATCTCAAAAGAGAGAGGCTTCTAAGATAGTAAGATACGTTTAATTTAACTAACTAATTACATACACAACACAACTCTTCCGGTAGTGTGGCTTCCGACTTAAGGAACAACATACACAACGCAGAAGGAATTTACTATTTACATCTTTATAAACGTCCATTACGAGTTCTAAAGTTCAGTTGAAGTCCCGTTTCATTTTAGCTGCGCGCATGCGCAAATCACGTATTGTTTTGTAACAGTTTTAACGGTAATAGTTTCAACAGTATCAAAGTATCAATTGAATCTGAAGATGTCACATTACTAAAAAAAGGTAGAGTGAAGACACTAATAGAAAAGAATTGAATTAGGAACCTTTGTAAAAGCCAAAATTTAGCGTTGCCATCTGACATGCTACGATTTATAAAGACTAAAAAATTGTATCCACATTTCCAAATATGGAAATCATATTACGTATATTTTTAACTTATGCCTGTATGTGATGCATCTGGTGAAAGATCGTTTTCGGTTTTAAAACGAGCATAAAACAATTTGCAACTGCATGATTTGGTGCTAATCAAAGATGAAAACCTGCCACCACTTAAGTGGAAAATGGCAAGAGCCTATGAAGGAACTGACAATAGAGTAAGAGCAGTGAACTTAAAAACTGTTTCAAGCGAAATGAAGAGACCAATGCATAACCTGGTCCGACTTTCAGTCGATGACTGATTGATTTGATTTACACAACTCGACATTGAAAACGCAACACCAAGAAGGAGTAATCAGAAATTTATGCAAATTTTAGACTATACGCAAGTCACTGAGTTATGCGAATGATGCGAAATGCGCAGCTCTCCGACGCACGTGAAGTAAGATATAAGCGAAGGAACGTGCAGAATGGGCAATATTCGTGTCGTTATTTCTACCAGACGAATTATCGAAGAAAGTTGGTTTTTCTTCCGGAGGATACGTGTAATAGGTGAAAATGAAAAGGCCGCCGTCAAAGAAGGCACTTCCAGCAGATAGACGATTTTACGAGGCGTATGATGATCGGACTGAGAAGGGCGGGTTGATCCTGACATCAAATCGCAGCTGATACCCACATGGATGCGAGCACGGTGAATCGATTATGGCGAACACGGTTGAAACAAGGGAATGTGGGGAAAAGGAGGGGTACAGATGCAGCCAGAGTGACGTCAGCACGCGTGGATTGGAAGCCCCTGACATAAATGGTTTATAAAAAAACATTTTTTTGAACTGATTGCTAATGTATTTAAAACATACAGATATTTACCAATATTTTAAGTTTTAATTACACTGCTCTACATTGAAAATGCAACGCCAAGAAATTTGTGTCAGAAATTTATGCAAATTTTAGAGTAGACGCACGTCACTGAGTTATGCGAATGATGTGAAACGCGCAGCTCTCCGACGCACGTGAAGTAAGATAAGGGAAGGAACGTGCAGAATGGGCAATATTCGTGTCACTATTTCGTTAACGAATTATCGAAGAAAGTTGGTTTTTGTCTCGGAGGATACGTGTAATAGGAGATAATGCCAGGCCGCCGTCAACGAAGGCACTTCCAGTAGATAGACGATTTTACGAGGGGTATGGTGATCGGACTGAGAAGGGCGGGTTGGTCCTTACGTCAAATCGTAGCTGATACCACATGGATGCGAGCACGGTGCGTCGGCTATGGCGAACATGGTTGGAACAAGGGAATGTGGGAAGAAGGAGGGAAGCAGGTGCAGCCAGAGTGACGTCAGCACTCGTGGATCGACGCATCCGCCGACAAACTGTGGCGGTCCCGTAAGTCACTTGTACTGCGTTTCTGCAGCATGTGCAAGATAACCTGGATGTTCCCGTGTCGACGAGAACCGTTTTCCGTCGATTGGCTGAACGTGGCCTGCACTCACGGCATCCGTTAAGAAGACTGCTATTGACCCCACAGCATAGATGCCAACGTTTAGGATGGTGCCGGATTGGAGCGATGTGGATGATAGAATGGCGAAACGTCGTGTTCTCAGATGAGGCATGCGTCTGTTTATCCAGTGACAGTCCCCGCATACTTGTGTGGCGTCGACGTGGAGACAGATCTAATCCGGTAGTAACTGTGGAACGCCCCACGGAGCGACAACGTGGCATAATGATTTTGGACGCTATTGCCTACGATTCCAGGTCACCTCTAATTCGTATTCAGGACACTATGACGGCCCAACGATACTTGGATAATGTACTGCGGCCGGTGGCAATTCCCTACCGTCAGGGGCTGCCTAATGCAATTTTTTAGCATTATAACGCCCGACCACACAGTGTTCGCATCTGCCAACATGCTCTGCAAGGTATACATATGCTTCCCTGGCCACCGTACTCTCCCGACCTGTCTCCAATCGAGGATGTGCGGGATGTGATTGGACGCCGTTTGCAAACTCTGTCCCTGCCTCGTTCAGAAGACGAACTGTGGC
>KK119115.1:0-13726 GCA_000611955.2 Stegodyphus mimosarum
ACCAAAATTTTATATAACATATGATGCTTGCTGAGATTCACTAGATGCTAATGATCTTGCTTTGTCTTTAGAATATACCATATTTTTTAAATGCTATTAGAGCTATATTAAAATTTTAATTTTGGCTTTAAATTATCGTTTGAATAAAGCATTTTTTTCAATATGTAAATTAATTAAAGGTGTATTTTGAACAAATTGATAAGATTTACGTAATGCTCCATTAAATGTGCTATTACATATTAATGATTAAGGAGTATTTTAAGATTTCATATTTTATGCTGAAAAAGTCTATCAGACTAAATGAAAGAAATGACTTACTTTGCTTTAGTAATATTTTATTTAGTAATTTGGTGATGATCCGCCATACTTACAGCAGTCGTTTTAGAGGAAGTTTGAAGGAACGTACTGCTGCTTTCAGTATTCGCCATATACTGCAAATGCAGCACATAGAAATTAAAACTAATATGTGCATAAAATTTGAGATTATCTGACAAAGAAATTCATAAAAGTTTAAGGCAGATAATTCTGGCAGCCAAAATTTCTTAATGGCATTGAGTAGGCATCATCTTTGTGAATAAGTCACCACATAAATTCACTAGAAATTCACTAGTGTAGAAATCCTGGTGGCTTTGTGTGTCGCTGTATGGTGTTTTTATTGTGACATATTGTGTCACTACATAAATTCTCTTAGGAATCCAAGTAGCTTCAAGCATAGATAAGTGGTGTTTTTAGCCATTTTGTCAGTTTTTAGTCTTTCAATGTTCAATGAAAAATAATTTAAAAATTAATTTTTGTATTTGAGGGAAATATCTTGCATAAAACAGTTACCAGCAATATGATAAAAAACAATAAGTTATCTGTTTTATGTCATAAATTCAGTGGAGCAGGCCCATAGTAATTTAGGTTGGCCTTATTATATACCATGGATGCGAAGCACACATGAGGCATTTTGCATGAATATGGTATATATTACATATATATCATGCATACGGACTTTCTCACTTGTATCAAAAAGCACATTTAACTTCTGTAAAACTAAAGTGCAGTCAGAGTGTCTGCAGTAGGTCTTAGAATTTTTAGAATATAGGAAGAAATCAGTGGTGGAATTTTTATCATACTTACATTCTCATTTTTTATTCACAAATAAATATATAATTTTTTTGATAGGTCCATGTAAATTTTGTTTATGAAAATGATTTGTAACACAGACTATTTTCAATAGTTGTTAACTCTCTCCCTCCTCCTCCATACATAAGGATTTCCACTAAATAGTTAATCAATAGACATTTTCTTAGATATCTTCTTTAAACTACTTTAGTCTTGAAACGGCATGTTACGTTTATAGTTGGTTTATACTATACGCTGTTTATAGTTAGTTCACTATAAACAACATATCCCTTTTTAAATTGTTACCACCTAATATTATCGCTCTGTATTATATTTAAAGAAATTATAAAATGAAGAATCTGCATGTAATGTATGTATATTTCTCACCCCGTGAAAAATCGATAGTACCTAGAGTTATGAAATTTTGAATAACGAAATCTTCTACTCGAACATGGGCCCCTGGTAGCTCGAATGTGTAACACACTCAACAATTTTAAAATGAGCATTGGCAATACTATAGAAAACTTAGTACCACCACTGCATTTTACAATTATTATTCTTCTGTTTCTCAACAGAAATATATTAAAGAAATATATTTTGCGATTTGCTAAACCTGTTGGCTATTTATATTAAATATGCACACTTAAAATATTAGATTAATTGATTACCATTTTAAATATCAAGATTTAAATTATAATACTTTAATTCTAAAATTTATTGTGAAATTTGGTTCTGTTTAAGCGAAATCAATTTCTTTATGTCTGGTCAAATTTCCCTTAACTTTAACTGTAAATTATGATACACTTTTAATTTTGTTCTGCATTTTTTTTTTCAACTATAACATGGAAGAAAATTCTTGTTCACACAAACAGGTTGTGCATAAAGGAATAAACATTTAATAACTTTATTTCAAAGGCCTATAAATTCATTTTTATAATTCAGCCTAAAGTTAATATGTGTTATTTTTTATATCTTTAGTTAGAGTTCAATCACAGAAAATTTCTATCGATTGTCCTTTTCCTTCACGAGATATCTGAATTTAATATTTAAAAATATTTTGTTTCTTTTGCGTAGCAACTATTTTTCTCTTGCATACCACCAGTTGAGAATCGCTGCTATATGGGAAATAAAAACATTTTTATCTCCAGCGTGGGAGACTGTCTATCGGAAATTCTTAAAATATCCTGTTTTTAAATATTCTGTGGTATTGATGTTGAATTTAATAAGTGCAAATAACATGATATTTAATAAATAAAGGTAACACATAAAAAGGTTTAAAAAACAAATCCTTTGGGTCTGAAACATTTTGATCTGAAACATTTCAGATTTTTTTTTTCCTTTTGCATTTGGAAATATTCAAAAATATTCTGTTGTTGACATGTTATTTTTTTTGACTAACTAGAAGCTTATTTATATTAATGATCCATTGCGAAACAGGAATTCATAACTTACCTATTTTTCACTAAAACGGTCTTTATATATCATTCAGAAAAAATTTTACAGTAATAGACATAAAATAACATATCCAGAAATAATCGCGTTAAAAAATTCATATCCGTAACTATAGGATAAATATCACATTTATTTACAACACATTGTTGTAGTTTACTTAGGACCATTTTAAGGTATGATTAATATCGTCCATTTTTATTATTCTGCGTCAATTATTATGTTAGGATATTATTCAGTTCATATTATATTTATCTCCAGATTTAATTTTTTATTTCAGTATGACAGTATACCATGGAAATATCAAATCTGAAAAATGTGCTTGTTGTAATACACCATACATAAAAAACCATTTTGAACTCTTCCAAATACATTCCTTATAATACACAAGATATTTAAGAAATGTCAGCAATTTATTCTATCTGTTGTTTTCTAATAACATTATTGCATCTCTTCTGAATTTTATTCATAGCCGGTACATTACAGCAAATATTGCAACTGCCGTATTTCACGTAATTCTGATATCAGTAAACGTTATTTTCAAAAATAGTATAAGTACTGACATCATTGATTTCAGACGGTATTTCAGTAATTGTAGTGTTTATTATTCTGTGACACATATTTCAGTTTAAAATCTCCAACAACTCGCCTTTGTGTTTACGTTTCTTTTTGCCACTCTTATGGCTGTTGCCAACTCTCTTGCTTGGAATCAAGTTTCCCTGTGAGATGCGCGATCTATAGTATTACTATATCTATAGTTGCGGTATTGAAAATGTATTTCTTTTCCCCGAGTAAAATAGAGTAAAATCTATATAATTTTTTAGGTTTATTTCTAATGCCTAGTTAAAATTTATTCAAGTATCCCTGACTGAAGTATAACTTTTATGATCAGAGATATCATAACCAAAAATGGCATACATTTTTCAAATTTAAAAAGATCTATTATACATTCATCCTGTTTCAGAAGTAATATCATTCCATCCTGCCTTTAAAATAGATGCGTATACTTTGTTATTATTTTTATGAAACTCCATTTTATAACATATATTACAAAATTCCCTTTCATTAACTGTTAAATAAGAATCAGTCATATCTAAATTATCAAATATGATACTATTTTGTGTTGCATTCTTTTCTCTTTCAACAAGTGAAGTAGAAACGTTACGTGAAATAGATGTAATTTTGCAAGAACAGGTAGAGGAAGAAAGGGGAGGAACCTTTTAGCATTCTGAACTTACTCTGTTCAATTTATATTTCTTTTTTCATTTTAAAGTTTTCAAACATACTCTTTGCATCATTTTAAAATTTATAATGACATAATACCAGTTTTACATCTTTTACAACAACTTTATAATCATTTTTAATTAGTATATATCATATTTTTATTTATATTTGTCAGAAATTTAAGTATAGTTTCAAAATTTGTAAGTGCTTTTCATATTCTCCAAAGATTAAAAGTATATATATTTTAAAACATCCACAATTTTACAATACTGTTTTTTTTTGTAATACAACGAAGAGCCATTAGATTATGACTACCCTGTTAATAACATATAGGACAACCTTTAGCCCTTAAAATGCCAGCATCCGGCGCACCATTGATTCCACAAGGTGCTGATACATTCTGAGGTATCTAGTACCAAGCTCTCACCAACTGGTCCTGCAATTCCCGCATTCGAGCGTGGCAGCACGAATTTCGTTTTCAAGGTGGGACCACAAAAGCTCTACTGGATAAATGTCAGGTGAATTTGGAGGCCAAGATATGACCTGAAGATCACTAAAATGTTCCTCGAACTACTCCCTGACGATTCGACCCTTATGACATGGTGCATTATCCTGTTGGCAAACACGATCCCTCGCCGGAAACACTGTTGTCATGAATGGGTGAACCTGGTCTGCAACGATGTTACATAGCGCACAGACGTCAGGGATAGTTTTATAGGGATTATGGGTCCTACTGTGCTCCATGAAAACATTGCCCACACCATAATACTCCCGCCAACGGCTTATCTCCGTCCAAATGTGCATCTGGAAAGCATATAAGCAAAATGTACACTTCTAGGACACCGGTTTGAATTTGGCCAATGACAATCCAAATGACCATTACCATTATTTCCGCCTACGATGATGGTGTCACAAGGTCTGAAATTTGTTTCACCGACACGTTTTTCCAGTAGGCCTTTGTTTTAGTTTGCAGTATCTTTGTTGGGAAAATTGTCGCCACTGAACCTCCTGACTCATTTGAAAATTAGATAGTGGAATCGTTAGATGACACTGTTATAATAAAAAGTAATTTAAAAGATATGGAAGATCATCAAAAGTGGATACAAGAATTTGCTCAGAAAACAAATTCTCAAAGGAATACCCAAACTCCAAATCCAAACTGTGAACATCTTATTTGTTCACAAGTACATCATTGTTATTTATGCGTTTCCTTAGTTTCATGAATTTAAGCATGCCATTGTTGCCTGCGTATGGGTTCGTAATTGATTGAATGCACAAGTCCGATAAAAAGTTAATCAAATTTATTCTCATCACAAGAAATATAACAAAACACTGGATTTTCCCTCAAAGATATTCGTACAGTATCTCAATATCACACAATATAATCAGTAGCTATAGTTTAAACTACTAAAGCATTAAACCTAATGCAATCCAAAGCGCACAGGAAACTAATCCGATCTCATCGCGAATTCGCTACAATCAGCAACAACAGTTATCTAAACAATAACAACTGAACTAAGATGTTTCTCTCCGGCTTCTGTAGCTTTTTATATCAACCGCTCGAGGGAGTTCTAGCAATTTCTAGAAAGCAAAAAGAATAGATTTACGGTTACGGGTAACATGATAGTCAATTACATTTATTAAAATTAAATATCAATTGCGAAGATAAACTTTTATTCAAGGTTAAATGCACGTACTCTTGTATTTTTACTTTTCCGGCGTAGTTTTCTCTTAAAATATGTCACCCGCAGCATTGCACGGGGGAATAAAACAACTTTAGTTATAATTCTATTAAAAATATCTAACTAAATACAAAATTCGTAACACTATATCGTAACTTAATTTGCACAATGATGTAAGCATTATGGTTATATATAACTGTAATATATTGGATTAATTAAGGTGTGATTAAGTAATTTAGCAATAAACATATTAGGTTAAGCTTTCTAACTTCTTTAATTTTATTTAAATATTATAAATAAGTATTGTGCACATTTTTATACATAATAAAATGTTCATTAATAATGATTAATAAGAAAATTATCATTAATTAAGTCTTATTATGTACAATATAATAATGATTACTACTAGTAATTTATAATAATTATATATAACATATTAATATTTTATCTTCAATAAATTAATATAAAATCTGTATTTTTTCATTAATTAGCATTAATGATCACTGGAATTTGCAGAAACTAAAGATACTTACATTGATCCAAATATTTTCAGAAAGCAATTTGTATCTCATCATAGTTCTCACAGGAAAGTTGGTAGAAAAATAAGCGGAAACAGTGTCTCAAAAAATGCAAATTGTAAAACATTTGTGAAAATAACACACACACGTGTAGGTAAATAACACAAGATGTGTAAGATACAATGATAAATTTGTCAAAGTAGGTTACGTGTAGATTTAAGTTTGCTTATGTAAGCGTAAAAGTAGTGTTTCTATTTATTAAGTTTCGCTCATCCACAGGCAAGTGACAAAGGAAGAACTGTGAAAACATAAGAATTGTAACGTTCTACTGTCTGTCTGTTGTGTAGAATCTGGTGAAATAATAATTACACCGAAGAAGCGTTAAAACTTCCCTTTATTAAACGCTTTAAATCATTTACAATGCGTCAACTTGACGCTAACATACTACGCCTCTGCTTGGACGGTAACTGAAACAGTAGAATCAAAACTCAAGAATTCAAGATATTAACAAGTAGTGGATTTAAACTACAGGGCTCATACAATCCTGTATCCTATAGCGTATAGATGTGTCTAGTGGCAGCAAGATAACAGCTATTAAGCCACGTCTAACCTGTAATAACTGCTAAGCGGAAGCTTGCGTACAACCACGCACAGAGATTTCCCAGACACTCTTTAATAGAACATCGATATTTAAACTTTTTCTCCCACTGGTAGAATTTGTATTCCTTACGCGCGCTACCAAATTTAAATATTCTGGCACTGACAATTAGGGGAATGAAGGCTTATAATAGAGAAAATTAAAATTAAATTTAATTGGTTATTTAAAATAAATATAAATTCCTACAGAATAATAATTTAAAACAAGGAAACAAAATTACCATAATTTGGCACAAATTTTTAATGAGCTCTGTGAACTGCAAGACACTCAGACAGTGTCGCCTTTTCCAGGAGGAAAAGAGTTTTGCTTCTGAAAAAATCTTGCTTTCTACATTGCCATGTTTCTGCTCCATTTGATATAATAGCATACATAAGCAAACTGAAATTTATATTAACCTACTTTATCTTACTGTAGTTTTATGCACACAAAAGTCAGTTATTTATAATTTGTGCTTTGTTTACTTGTATAATACATGCATATATGTGTGAGTGTATAAGTACATATCTCTTACAATAACATCTACTCAACCAACGCCTGAAAAAACATCACTAAGCCCGTTTGGGAAGCATCTTTTCTAACAATGTGGTGTTGATTAGGTGTTGTATTTCACCATACATAGCCCATTCTCACCATCTGACTAGATCCAATTTGTATTGGAACAGCGGAGTAATCGTTGATATTCCGAAATAAACATTAAATCGTTATATACATATACATAAACACTTTGACTCTGAAAAACTAAATGTACATTCAAAGATCGCATTTCGCAGCGCGCAACAGCATAATGTAAACAAACGTCAATAATGTGTCAACATTCATGTGGGCGGAGTTAAAGGTGACCCTCATCTGGACTATCATTGGCCAAATTCAAGCCGTTGTCCTAGCAGTGTATGTTTTGCTTATATGCATCCGGGAACCAGGGTTTCATTTGGAAATCGGCTTATTAGCACACGCCCATCGATGTGATGGACCAGAAAACGTGATTCGTTGGACCATGCAACTTTCTTCCATTCTTTTAATGTCCAATTCCAATGTTTCTTGGCCCTTTGCAGACGCAGCTGCCGATGACGTCTCGTCAGAGCAGGACATGCTGCGGCCTCCAGTTGCGTAGGCCCATACGCAGCAATGTACGCTGCACAGTGTGTTGAGAAACACTGTCTGGGTCGCCACTGTTCTAGCTGGTGTGATTTTGGCTGTTTTAGCTCTTCAGTCACGGCGAACAATGCTTAGCATGTTCCGCTCTCCTCTGGAGTCAATGCGCAGTCGACAACTTGTCGTTTCACTATTCATACAACACTTTCGATATGTGCTTACAACAACTGCAAGTGAACAGCCCACTAAACGCGCTGTTTCCCAGTCGCCGAGCCATAACGATTTGACCTATATCGAAGTCTGATAAATCAGCTGCTTTTCCCATTATGTAGCTAACCCCGCTATGTTTAGAAAGACAATGTATAGCCGCTTGATATAGTCGCAGTGGTTTTGTTCCTGGGCGAACCTGTTGTTATAGATGGAGGTGGTCATAATGTAATGGCTCTTCGGTGTAGACCATTTCTTAAAAATTCCTTCATAAAAATGTTCATTCAGTTCCATTTTAGTTAGTACATTCAGTGCCGGGTTTAGCATTTTTCCTAGGTGGGGCAAAAACGTAAAACTGCCGCCCTCACTCATCTTCCTTTAAGTTTCTGTAACAAATTTTAAGTTTTTTAATAAACATAGAAATAAGTACGGTTTGAGATAAAATATAAAATCTATTTTTTAGTAAGAAATTCCTTATATGCAATTTTTATTATAAAAGAAATGTACATAACAAATGGTTTAGTTTCTTTACTTACGGCAAAGCATAAGAGGGCTATCTGCCTAAGAAGAAAGATGCCTTCACTGAATACTTCCGAAGGAGTAATCGGCTCGTATGGAAATTATGCATGAGCGAAACGACAGAAACGCCCTTACAACCAGCTAATTCGCCGAGATTCTAACCCCCGACCGAACTGTCAGCATTCAGATTTTATCGCTCAGCCGCAAGCAGCCCAACACACATACCAAAAGTTACATAATTAAAAACCCTTGCGAACGCTCCTAAATAATCAATACGCTGAAATAATCGAATTTACATTTTCCTCAAATAGGCATTTTTTTTTCAATATTTTGCAAATATAACTACTCATACTAATAAATGATACTAATAGAAAACGATTCAATACTAAACACTAAAATAGTTCAGCACAGTACAAAAATGGGAATCACACATTACTAAATAATCAAAAATTTTATTTAAATAAATATAAGCAAATTACAAATCACTAACGCAATGGATTGAATAATTTTATACCGATTTCTCTATACTAACAGTAACTTTAACCTAGTACGTTAAAAATTCATTTCACAATAACGCCTTTATGTAGCCCACTCAAGAAGTCTACACAGCCCGATAACATAATAAATACTAGCATATTCACACAAAAGACTATTTTTGCACTGTAATAATCAAATTTACATTTTCTCTGAAATACGCAGTTTTGCAATATTTGAAACAATAATTAGCCAAACTAATGGAAAACGATTTAACACTAAATACTAAAGCAGTTCCGCATAGTAAAAAATATAGAAATCCCATATTACCAATGACTATCTTAAACAAATATATACAAGTTGTAAATCACGAATGAGATGGATTCAATAATTAACCCACCAGTTTCTCTAAATTAAACGCAATTTTAACCTGGCACTTTAAAATTTCATTTCACTATAGCGCCTTTATGTAGGTTACTCAAGAACTCTACTGTCGTCCTCACACAGCCGGATGACGTAATAAATACTTACATATTCACATAGAAGATTATTTTTGCACTGCAATCATCAAATTTACATTTTCAATGAAATGCGCAATTTTGTAATATTTGCAACTATAACTAGCCAAATTAGTAGAAAATGATTCAGTACTAAATAGTAAAGCAGTTCAGAATAGTACAAAAAATAGAAATTACACATTACTAATTGATATCTTAAACAAATATATAAAAGTTATAAATCACGAGTGAAAGGGATTCAATACTTAACACACCAATTTCTCTAAATTAACAGCAATTTTAATCTGCCACTTTAAAATTTCATTTCACTATAAAGCCATTATGCCGGCCACTCAAGAACTCTACTATCGTCCTCACGCAGCCGGATAACGTATAAATACTTACATATTTACAGAAAAGACTATTTTTGCACTGTAATAATCAAATTTACATTTTGTCTGAAATATGCAGTTTTGTAATATTTAAATACTAACTAGCCAAATTAATGGAAAATTATTCATACTAAATACTAAAGCAGTTCAGCATAGTACGAAAAATAGAAATGGCACATTACTAATAATAGATTAAACGAAGATATACTTGTTACAAATCACTAATGCAATGAATAATGAAATTCCTTTTTATCAATAACATAAATAAGTCCTAATGTTCAATCAAATATCCAGTCGTAAGTAAAAATAATATTTAGTTACAACGCTCTTAAAATATTAGGGGATTAAAATTTTACTCTGCGAACCTTCTGTTCTGCAAATAAGTCTATGGCATCGTCATAATTAATTTGATGTGCTGTTTGATTTTCGATTGCCAGAATTGCGAGACCTGATAAACGCTCCTGGCTCATCGATGATCGCAGATAGTTTTTAACAAGTTTTAACTTGCTAAAACTTCACTCACAGCTTGCGGATGTAGTTGGAAGTGTAGAGTAAATCTGCAACGCAATGCAAATATTGTTAAAAGCATCCTGCAAATCATAGGTGTAGATCTGTTACAAGAGATTGAAAGCGCTGGCCTTTTTTATGTCGCTGAATAACATTGGAGCTTGTTCTTTAAAAACGGCAAGTTCCTGGCAGAACTTAAATGCGTTTAGATCTCACTCATACTTTCGTGCAAGATCTGCTGCATTCTTTTGCAGTTCTTCAATTGATATATTCATTATTTCACGACCATTGAGAAATGCGAAATTTGAATTTAGTGTAGTAGCGCTGTTTACCCTCGTTTTAATTTCTGCTACGATTCGATCAAATACAATTTTTATTGCATTAGAAAATATCTGAACAGGATGAAGTGTCCGTGATTCGTCCTCGTACAATTCATCAAATTGTCTTTTGCGCTTTAGAATTCGTTTATTAGTCAGAATAGGTTCAACTTTTCGGCTACTGCTTTAGACTCTTCTATCCAATATTCCATACGAATTTCTCTCATTTTTTGCAAAGTTTTGGTCAGACCCTCCATTAATGCGACGGAACGCGCAAGAATAATATCTTCCTTTTGAATTTCAACATTTATTCGATTGATTTCTCGAAGAATATTAGCCCAAATTGTCAGGTTGATAATAGATTCAAAATTTTTTACAACATGCAGTAGATGTCCTGCTTCGTACTTTGATTCCGCACTAAGAGAAAGATCTTTAATTTCTTTCAAGGATTTTACTAATTCTGGTAAATTCGTTAGAAGGGCTTTCGCAGCTACATATTTTGCCGACCATCTCGTCTGGCTGCTTCCTTTTAAGTTAGTTTTTGTGCATTTTTTCATAATATTCCATCGAATTGTGGATACGACAAAAAAGCTAAAGTTCTTCTGGATAATTCCAAAAAGGTTAACAGCTTCGGGGCACGATGAGGTAGAATGCACACCGACAAGATTCAAAGAATGAGCCAAACATGGCACAAATTCGGCCAGCTTATTCATTTCTGTAATCCTGGCTTGTACTCCTTTATAAGTACCGGCCATATTAGATCCGTTATCATAAGATTGACCACGACATTGTCCAATATCCAAACCATCAAGTGACAGTTTTTCCACAATCCGTTGAGAAATACATTCTCATGTCTTTCCACCAACTTCTATGAAATCAATAAAGCTTTCTTTTATTTCACACACATCACCACATATTTTTACATATCGAACCACCTGGCTCATTTGTTCCGTATGCGACACATCTGGAGTGCAATCGAACATTATTGTATAATATTTGGCTTTTTTGATATCGTTCAAAATGCTATTGCGAACTGTTTTCGCCATTATATCAATAATTCCATTTTGAATTGTTATTTATAAATATGATATTTGTCCCTTTTTTAGGTGTTCCAACTGGTACTTAAGAGTTGAGTTATGTTTCGCTAGCAGAGTCATTAAATTAAAAAAATTGCCTTGACTAGGCCGAGGACACTTTGTGAGTAGACTGTTAGGGGTTTCATCAGACCCACGGAAAGAAAGACAGTTTTTTGAAAGGTACAATACAGCATCCATAATTATGTGCAGGATCTCTCTCCATTTTTCGTTCTCTGTGTGAATTAGTTTTTCAATGTCATGATCGATGCCTTGACACGATTTCATTTGTTGTAGTCGAATTTTCCACTTAATCATGCACTCTCTGTGAATTATAGATGCTTCATGCTCAGTTAACCTTTCTGAAGCTTTTTTCCAATTAACGAATCCTGTAGTACACAATGCTGATGTAGCGGCAGTGTCATGTTTCTGGTAAATCTTACAGGGTGAGCAAAAAATTGCATTTTTAAGTTTAGAATACATAAGCCAAGATCTTTTAATCTTTTCACTATTTGCTAATGTTCTGTACCACAATGAAGATGTCAAATGTCTGCCATCACGTTCAGTGGACCTAAGGTCTATATTTTCTGGATGCTTTTCGGTTAATAATACAGCTTGATTGCTTAAGAAAGATCGTTGCTGATCGTTCATTTTTTTCTGTGATTGGCCAACTGCCTGGGTCCGACAAATCAAAAATTTTTTAAGTCTTCTTTCTGCTGCCCATCCGCATCTAAATGAGAAGATTCTTTATATCCTAATTTCATGCCCTCTAGATGTTCGTTTGAGGTCGTTGAAGAAGGTTGTTCTCTCAGTTGCTGAAATATAGTCTGTTTGAAGATGATAGATGAAGATTCTTCATTTTGGTTATGCAAATTGCAAGAAATATCAATATCCTTTAGAATCTCGGTATCATTGGAAGTTGAGGCAGTGTTTGACGGTTCGGCTTTTCCGTGAAGCCATTTTTCCATTTTAGCTGCAATTTGTTTTCTCTTCGGTCCCATCTTTTGCTCTTTTTCTATATTCTGCTCCTGAGAATTTTTTTCTAGACGCTCTCAAGATTTTTTTACTCTAAATAATATACTTCATAAAAAAACTAAAAATTGTCGTAATTACACTCAACAGTCTTAGGGTCGCGTCTCAAGGCTCGCGGATGCGAGTGGTAACTAAATGGTTGCGTCTCGCTAAATATGGTGAAGAATACTGAAAGCAGGCATATTAAAAGAAAATGAGAGAACAAAACGCTGTCCAAACTTTAAAATCTTTAAAAAAATATAAAAATAATAAATTCATTTTTAAAACCTAAGTTGCCGACTGGCTGCAAAAAATCAAAATGCCTTACTTCATTTCTTAGAGGCATAGTCCACGTTGACGGTCTGCTGTATATTCTCGATGTACATTAATCTGAGTTATTTCATTAGTCCAGGATGGTACAAGGTTAATTTGCATTGGGCGTTAGGAAATAGTTACAATTTACAGTGCTTCTCCATTTACTTCCCAAGAGGCGTCGGTGTGAAAATAAGGCGCCTCTATGCTATCGTTCTGTTTCTCGTTTGAATATCTCCGCCTAGAGAGAGGACAACAGAGAGACTCCAGGCGTCACTTACAGGGACCAAAGACCAAGGCGTTTACGGAGTACCTTGGTAATAAAATTACAATTACCTCCCCATCATCGAAATGAAACATTTAAATAAATAATGGAAACAATGGCTAAAGAGACTGAGAGGAAGACCGTTAAGTGTTTAACAAAAATAAGTCCCCTGACGAAATAGGGGAGGACGGGGTGTGGACCTAATGAGCTTATAAAGCGAAAAAAGTTTTCCTCTCTCCTAGACACTCCAGGAAGTCTTCACGCTCTCCATCTCACAAGACCTCCTCTTTCAAAAAACTAAGGGTTACATTTACTTTTACTTTTCGAATAGCAGCCAAGAGGAAAAGAAACACAGAGAAATGTAATTGCAAATCACGAGAACAAGTAAAAAATATCTAATAAGCAGGTAATTACCTGAATAA
>KK119115.1:15181-50296 GCA_000611955.2 Stegodyphus mimosarum
AACTATCTCTGCAGCATTTGTCCAAGACTTTAACTACTTAAGACCTTATTTCACCTATATATGATAACTGTCAAAACTAAAATATAGCAGCTAAGAGTTACGATTTGGAAATTTTTGAATTCCTGTGGAACATAAACAAGTTCTGGCTCATTATTCTTTTAAGCGTTAGAAAAATATAATATGAGTATAAAAGAAAGTAATTTTTACTTCAGCTCTTACTAGATTTTCATTTAATATTTGCTCTGTATTTTTATTTAATATTCTCCCAATTTTTACAATATCTGAAAAAAGAAAATAAAGACTTATAGTCTCAATCAAATGTGTCCCGTTTATAAAGATAAATGACTTTTTGTAGCGACTCTTCAGGTTTCTAGAAATAGGGGATAGAAAGCATCGCGCTGTACGTAGCTTCTTTGTCTGTCACCCAAGTTGGCCAGTGTTAGTTATCGGGGAGAATTGAAGGGGGCTTCAATTAATTCCGCGAAGATGGTATACGACCGGGCAAGACATCCTGAAGCGAGCCTGCGTAAAAGGGGCAATTATTCCCTGTGGCAAGGCAAGCGAACAGTAGTGGAAATCAAGTGAAGTTGTTCAACACCCCCTAGACCCCCTATATTTAGGGTGTGTAGGGTTTGCAGAAACACACCCTGTCTCCGATAGTCGGAGACATCGACTATCGGAGACAGATAGTCGATGTCTCCGACTATCGGAGACAGATAGGTGGTGGAAGAGGTAAATGTTCCAGATATCGATCTCCAACCTCTAATACAAGATGAAAGAGCCAAGCCGGAAGAAGTCGTAAGTAGATTTAATATGCTATTTTCTGAGAAGCCAGGGAATACACAAATTGTTACCCATGCGATAGATCTAAAATCAAACCAACCTTGTGAAGCAAAACTTTATCGATATGATAAGGAGAGAGAATCGATAATAGAACAGCACATAGAACAAATGCTAAGGGATAAAATAATTATTCCCATCAATAGTGAATATGCTAGCCCAGTTGTGCTATGTAGAAAGAGAAATAACTTGCCCTCTTCGGATCCAAACGCTTATCGTTTTGCGATCGATTAGTGAAAAATTAATAGCATTACTAAATTCCCTGTTTACCCTTTACCGGTAACAGAAGAAATAATAGGGAAAATTAATTCTACAAAACATATGACCACTCTTGATCTTACTTTAGGCTACTTTCAAATAGGAAACCAGAAGATGTGAATAAAACTGCGTTCATTACAAAATCAAGTACTTATGTATTTTTACGCATGCCGCTTGGACTTTGAGGGGCCCCGTGAACTTTTCAACGTGCTATGGACATAATTTTACGTCCCGTCCCAGGAAAATCCACTCTCATTTATCTTGACGACATTATCATAACTAGTGACACTATTGAACAACACGTGGAAGACCTCCACGAAGTTTTTTCCTTATTAAAAGAAGCAGGTTTAACTATTAATGCCTCAAAATGTAAAATCGCAACCAAGGAATTGCGATATTTAGGATACAAAATTTCATCTGAAGGCATCGAAACTGAGGATTCTAAAATAAAAGCAATTAAAAATTATCCTCCGCCAAAGACTGCGAAAAAACTTTCATTCTTTATTGGCATGTGCTCATATTATCGTTCGTTTATCCAAAATTTTGCGGATATTGATGAACCTTTGTTAGTGATAAAACGAAAGAAATCCAAGTTATAGCGGAGGCTAACACCGCTTTCGAAAAATTGAAAACAGCTCTAATTAATGCCAAAGTGTTAAAATTCCCAGAAGGGGACGAGAACTTGGAGATTGCAGCGGATGCGTCAGATCACGCCTTGGGTGCAGTTTTAACTCAAAAAGGGCCCTTCTTGGCATTTTTTAGCAAAACCCTAGATCAGACTCAAAGGAACTACACAGCGACAGAAAAGGAAACGTTAGCAATGTTAATGGCAGTTCAGAAGTTTAGGGTATACTTCGTAACAGTCCCAGTTACAATCTACTCTGATCATGAGGCTGTAGGCAGATTATATTCTGGAAAGAATTTAACTCCTAGATTAATCAGATGGGCCTTAAAGTTACAAGAATACAACTTAATAATTAAGCACACTCTCAGCAAGGAAATTACAGTGGCCGACGCTTTGTCAAGAATTATACTGAGTGAAAATGGGAATCAAATAAAATGTGCTATGCTAACTTCTAAAGTTTTAGATTCTCGGGAAACAATTATAACTCAATTGCCGAAGGATCCAAAATTCGATAATATCTATGCTTATATAAATGATCCAGACAATTCTAAACATATATTTAGATCTTGCTGCAATTAGAAATAGGGCCCGAAATTACGAGATCATAGATAATCTGTTGTTCTATACTAAATCAACAAATGAAAACCACGAACTGAAACCAGCCATCCCCTCCACACTATGTTTGAGTATTTTGCAGGAACTTCATGATAGTCCCACTGCGGGTCATTTAGGTGTAAGGAAAACGGTGCGTAGAGTACGCGAGGCAGTGTATTTCCCACAACTACAGAAGATAGTAACAGCGTATGTCAGGTCCTGTAAGTTATGTCAGTTAACATTACGGTCTATGAAATTCGACCCCCCATAGACGAGCCCAGGGAGGTCAGATTTCGATGCGGTTTCGTTTTTTGAGAATAATTTTTTTGTGATTTTTGTATAAAAAAAATTGGCCACCCCCGGCGGGGTTGCACCCGGCGGCTACAAACCCCCAAAACCCAAAAATCGGATCTCAGGATCTGCCGAATCGATTTGCACCAAAATTTATACCCATATAGAGTGGACCGAGACCTGTCGTTACGCGCAAGAACGAAGTCTCTAGATCGATCAGGGGCGGGGGGGAGCATGGCCTCGAAGCGGGGGGTCAAAAAAAATTTGCGCTATTAAAAAAATTCTTTCACCACGGTCTTCCTCTTGTCGAGCGCTATCGGAAAAGTATAAGGTTTTTGTCTCTAGGCCAAAATCGACTCCCGTTACGGCAATTTGAAGTTTTTCTAATGCTATAAAAACAAAGTCCAGAAAAATACGTAAACAGGGGAAGTTTTTTTCCTAATTGAGATACGGCGATGAGACTGCGGTCATGCACAGACCCCTGGAGATACACCTGTTGTAGAAGTGGTTTCGATATATCTCGATTAGAACCGCCGTCACGGGCAGTTGAATTTTCGAATGGTAAGTCTATGTAATGAGACCCGCCAGCCTTTAATGAATGATGTTTAGGTATGGCTCGGCCCTGCTGTCGTTGATGAGAATACTAAATTAAAAATCAATCCTTTCCGCTCTCTCAGAAAGAATAACTGTTTAAGCTGCGTGTTTTGAATAGGGCCCATGTTTCGGCAATCCTGTGAAGGTGAAGCAATAAGTATATGCAAAGTTTCAAAACGCACAGGTACTTCAAAAGCAGAAAAATATCTTTTGAAGAAGACGAGCCTTCCGGGCGACTTTCCACTAGTAGGACGCCGAAAAGCTGGAATAAATACGATAAATACGAAATTTTATTTATCGGATGGTTTATTAACGGCAAAGGACTTGAGGACTATCTGCCTAAAGGGAGGAATGCTCTCGTGGAAGACTTTCTAATTGAAACTGGCTCGCATACACGCTACACATGGAGAAAACCACGAAAACCAAACATACAGCCAACCCGTTCGCCAAGATTCGAAACCCACACCGAACTACCAATGTTCAGCTACTTTACCGCTAGGCCGCTGGGAGCACGGATTGTTTGCTGACGATCAGCAAGATTTCAGACATTGTTGGCATACTGAATGAGTTATGTAGACAATCCTACCATCGAAATTGAACATGCTGCATGTGACTACGAATGCTGTTTCTCCTCTGCTTATCCTTGAAGGAGCATTGCATCACAATGAGTCAAGATCTCTGACATGATGCCGAGGTTAATCTATCCGTTATATACAGAAACGTCCACGATGAAGAGGTCTAATTCGAATTGCAAAGGTTTGGAAACCACTTACACACAATGACTTAGAGGTCGCATTCCAGCTGTGGGAAAAGTATATCGCACAGGTCCATTGCTTCACAAGATCATTTCGAAAGAGATAGGTAGCTGATGTACTCTGTGAACAGAAGATTTTGACACACCCTTTAACACACTCCCAAATGATGAAAATTCCTTAAATGTTTTGAACAAGAGGCGACTTCCTGTAGTGAATACAGAAAAATATCTGAGAATTTAATTTTTCATTAATTACGTGTTTTCACTGCTCGGATAATGTTATATAATTTTTGACGTTGCTTACACACTGTTAAACATTCGAAAGGCGTTCGTAACTTTTTTTTAACAAAGTAGGATTTTATATGATGTCAATACACATATTTTGATGCTTACTTAACACAGTTTCACGAGGCTGATACACAAAAATAAACACACGAGCAATTGGACTGTAATGTTTTCACTTTTATTTAATCACACTAATTCTAATAATGCGAAAATTACTACAACTTAGCGAGCCAGCTGCCACAAGAGCAAAGATCTATTCAACATTCGTTTTGTTGCCACACGCAGGGCAGGGAATCTCAACATAGACAACCGTACCACCATTTAGGCATGTCGGTTGATTGTCCATGATGTGGGGCTACCTACTATCGGCTATCCCAAGATGTACCGACCCCAAGCTGCCATTTATTTAAAAATTTATCTTTTACAATTTAGAAATTCTACATAGACAGTTGCTTTTACATAAAGAATTTGGAAAATTTACATATACATACAAAAATTCCAGAAAATATATTACATCAGCATGTTTTTGTAGTTGTATAGGTATCATTAGTTCAGAAATATGGAAAAGTTCGCAAGAGTTCTATATACTCAGTATATCTTGTCGTTATCGAGAATGATGATTATGTGCCTTTGAGATAATCACAATTTGTCGATAGACATTTTATGAGATCATCTAGTTTATAATGAAGAATTTTACTTTTCAGTAATTTAGAGAACCAAAGTTGAGCATTGTTTTGTGTATAGTGTTGAAAGTGAAGATCCTTAGTAATTGGGCATTCAAACATATAGTGGTCAATGGTGCCAGGTGAGTCACAAATGCAAAGATTACTATGATGAAGTGCGAAGAGGAACAGATAAGCAGTGAATGGTCCATGAGCTGTTAAAAAGTAGGTGTTTGAACGATTTGTAGTGATGAGATTTCTGGAGGGCTTAGGTAAAAATTGAAATGTCCTTCTTCCTGTTTCTTCGGATATCCAGCTATTTTTCCATTTGGAGATGAGATTGGTTTTCTAGGCAGGAATTTAAAAACGAAATAGGATTAGCAACGAATAAATGCGACACTGAAGATTTATTGGCTGCATCCCTGGCCAACTGATTTGCTAATTCGTTGCCATGAATGCCAACGTGTGCTTTAGTCCAATGCAATTTTGGTAATAGTCTTTTTGGGAAGCTCAATAGTATTGTTTGAATGTCCCTGACTATTGGTGATCGGTTGAGTCTGGTTATTGCTTGAAAACTGGAAAAGCTATGGGTAATTATAACATTTCTTTCTTGAAGCTGATTTACAAAAGTGTGTCCTTCCTTGATGGATTATAATTCTCCTTGATATACTGAGTTGTCATATTTAATCTGATTTGGCCGGTTTTATATAAAGTATTATGACGGAAAACACAATATGCGCAGCCTTCTTCTTTATCCGTTTTGGATCCATCTGTATAAATATAAATAGGGAATTTTTTAAAGAAGTATTGACCTTGAAATCATTGGTGATTAAATTGGTGGGATTGATATTTGTTTGCAGCGTGATATCTTCATAGTCAGAAGGTTGATAAGTTTTATTATTAAAATGTCCTATGAGCCTTAGTCTTGATACTTTGATTTTAATCGCTTCCTTTTCTAAGGCTAATGTGATAGGTGGGATGCCAGAAGTGATTTGTAGTGCATTAGTGGGAGTAGTTCTGTACGCTTTAGTCATAGAGATCAGGAAGGGTCTTTGTATTGAGAGAAGTTGTCTTTTTGCGTGATAATTTAAGTTAGATGCCCACGCAGAAGCTCCATGAAGAATGATGTTTTCTATGACAACGTGATACCATAGTTTTTGTAGGTTGGGGGATATTCCCCATGAATTGGCTGAGACGGATTTTAATGAATTCAACAGTATCATTGTTTTATTTTTAAGGTGCTTGATGTGTTGATGCCATGAAAGAATTTTATCTATTATGATACCTAGGTACATGAAGTAATTTACTATTTTGATATTACCTTCTGTAAGTTTAATGATAGGATTTCTTTTATTTCTAGTGCTGGAGCCTGGCTTTGGAATGTAAATGGCGGAGCTTTTGGAAAGTGAGATTTTAAGATCATGTTTTTAACCCAATGTTGAAAACATATTAATGAACGATGAGCATTTTCTTCTATATTTCTTCGACTATTGCCATTAATTATTAGAAGAAAATCGTCAGCGTATGCTTGACCAGGGATATTTGAAAGGTTATTTAGAGTTTGAAGAGCTTCGTTGGCTACTAGGTTCTACAATGTAGGCCCAAAGCAAGAGGCTTGAGGACAACCTTTTGTGATTTTATACGTTGAAATTCCCTCATTGCGTGTTGTCACAAGCAACAAGTATTAAAGAGAAACATTCCAAAACGATAAATCAGAGTTTAATTACCTTACAGTTCCGTTTGAAGCGACCTGATAATTCAGCCATCAAATAACTAAACCAAGCAATCTTATTTTTATAAGCCCTCAATACGAACATGAACATCCTGGCTTCCGTTGAAATCCCAGGGGATTTCAACAATTGGTGATTTTTTGCAACTTCTTATTCTGTAATGAAAATACTATTGAAAAAACATAAAATAAAACTAATGAAAAATACAACAACATGCAGTTCACAGTTTTTAGTCTGTATTAGAAGAAGACACAGTTTCACGATTGGTCGTTTTATGCCAACATGACCAGTTTTAATACTAACAACTCTTACTCTATGGCCTGAGCCTGGATGCACAGCAGTTATTCTCCCTAACCTGCATTTAAGAGGTGGAAGATTGTTTTCTTTGATGAGAACTAAATCGTTGACTTCTAAATCCTTTAATGTTTTTGCCACTTTGGTCTTTGCTGATGTTGAGATGGGTATTCCCGACTCTATCTTTTCCAAAACTGCTGAAAGATGAGATGTTTCACATCCATCTCTAAAGATGATTCAAGGAACTGTGACACAGTTAAATCACTTGCGTCAGACGATATTGGACACAGCGGCCTTGAGTTGAGAAAAACCTCAATTTGCGTCATCAAAGTTTGATTCGGGATATGTCAGCACAGTATCACCAACAGTTCTCCTTAGATGAAATTTCATTGACTTTACTGCTGATTCCCACAGTCCACCAAAACAGGGAGGTGAAGGTGGATTAAATATCCATTTTACTTCCTCTAGAAACAAAAAATTGTGAATTTCTTGATTTTGCTTGCACTGCGAAATGCATTTTCTGATTTTCTTCTCTGTACCTTTAAAGTTAGTACCGCAGTCAAAATAAATCTCACTTGGCTTCCCTCTTCTTGAAATAAATCGTTTCAATGCACTTAAAATGCTTTTGTTTTCAGATCGTCTACCACTTCAAGATTTACTGCTTTGACTACAAAGCACACAAATAAACACAGGTAACATTTAAATGATTTTTGTTCACAGCCTGCACGGTGTTTGTTCATGACCGGTCCTGAGAATTCGATTCCGATTCTATGAAATGATCGCGATTGTGTTACTCTAGATGTTGGTGGATCAGCCATTATTTGACTTGCCCTTTGAGCTCTAGGTTTGCAACATGTCACACAAGTCTCTACTAATTTTCGAATAAGAGATCTTGCAGCTATGATCCAAAATTGCTGTCTGATTAATAATAGAAGTTTTGGTGCAGCATGCAAATATTTTTCATGAAAGTGTCTAACTATAATATTCATCACATTGTGTTTGTAAGGTTTACCTTAAGTTTATTAACAGTTATTTAAGTTTTGTATCTCTGCTATCTTATTGGAATTCCAGCTTACAATTTCCTGCCAGAAGAAAATTTCAGAAACGCAGTGAATGCAAATGAGTATGAGTGCTCTTAAAGTCGAGGTTTCACCAACTTCTGGAGAGAGAGTCTGATTTCCTGACTAGCGCGCGTTTAACCTTTGGCTACGTTCTCTCTAAGTTACTACGCGCGGCATTACCTCAGGCCCTTGCTTGGCTTCGCCGATTTAATTACTACTTAGGGGCCAACTATTTAGACTGCTAATAGCTTCGGCTATGCCTTTCAGATAGCTTAGTTAAGCTAGTTTAGTTTAATTTCATAGTTATTTAAGTTCAAGCCCAAGTGGAGACTTCGTGTACAGTTCCAAGTAGAAACTGATTGTAAATATTCTGAAAAATAAAGGATAGTGAACCCTTAAGTCTTACATATTTGGTTCACAAATTTAAGCGATTATTCGCTTGTTAGTGTTCATGGGGTTATAAGACAGAACTTTCGAATTAAATAAGAAAAACCCCCCATTTGGCACCCGAAATTGTTGTTAACGAACCATGCCGCTAGGTAGTGAAGATTTATTGTTGACGCTTCCTAGCTTTCAGTTCCCTCAAGATCAAAGAAACCTTATGGAGGGATTTGAATTTATCTTGGAAACGATGAGAGCGGCGATGAAGCCAACAGCAACCTTTGAGGGAAGAGGATCCGTAATGACCTTCCTGGAACAGCTGGAGTTAGACTTCACATTATATCCTGTGAATCAGCCGCAAAGAATTATCATTGCTACGTCGAACTTAAAAGGTCAAGCCCTCAGCTGGTAAAAGAATATTGGCAAGAATTTTTTGGTTAATCCAAGATCCGAAACGTACACTTCGGAAAATTTAAAAAATTCCGTATTGAAAGCATTCCCAATTGTAAAAGACCGCGCAAAACTGGAATCAGAATTATTTAGTAAATATCAAACAAATTTCGACGAATTAACGGACCTTCATCTTAAGAAAGATTGATATTGTCAAATTATTATATGGGAAAAGGTCTGACAATGAAATCAATGAAATAATTCTGCCGCGGTTGCTTCCGTCAATTCAGGACTTTCTTGAAATTAGAAATCCGCAAAAGCTGGAAAGCTTATTCGAACTAGCTGTCAAATTTCAGAGTAGGCAAACGGCTGAAAACGCGCGTGCGAAGAATTTTGCGCAGTACTCAAGGTTTCACGCTCAGACGAACCCTCAAGATCAGCAGAATTCCCATCGAGAAGAGCGGAAAGTAGCAAAACCGGATAGAAGGAAAGCCGGTCAGACCAAAGCGTGGGGAAAGAAAAAGCAGTTGAACCAAGAGGGTGAAAATAAGAATTTAAACTAGCCACGGTGACTAGAAGGAGGGTGAAGTCACCGTGTGAGAAGGTAAATCTCTCAGAAATCAAGCTGAATACGGTAGTCATACAAACACTTTGGCCTTGCCAGAAATCTAAATACTACTCAACGACGTCCGTACGACCGCCTTACTGGATACCGGGGCTCAATGCAGCTTCCTATCGCAGGATTTTTTAAAGAGCATTTTCGTCGCTACAGACTGTTTAAGACAACTTGACAACGCGTGACTGCTGCCCAAGGCAAACAGTGTGTCTGCTTGGGAAAAGTGGGGTTGCATGTTCAAATAAAAAGTGAGACGCAAAAAATTAAGTTTCTTGTAAGGAATCTATTAACCGCAGTCATATTGGGGGTTGATTTCTTACGCGCAGCTAGCGCAAAAATTAATTTCAAAGATTCTACCTTACACGTCAAGATGAATAAAATGGAAGTTGAACAAGCCGCCATGCGGGAACTTCAGCTGAATCACCTCGAAGAAGGGAAAAAAGAAAAAATTCAACAAGTGGTAAGACAATTTTCCCAATTATTCGACGAGAAGCCTGGCTTCTGCCAGATTGTATCTCACGCGACTCATACTGGTAAGGAGCTCCCAGTTCGTTCCAAACAGTACCGTTATGGTCAGGTGAAGGAATACATTCTCCAGCAACACTTTAAGAAAATGTTCAAGAACAAGATAATTACGCCAAGTATTACCCCTCATCCCAGTCCTGTAGTTTTATGTAGAAAGAAGAATGGACTGCCACCCACAGACCCGAACCCGTGGAGATTCGCAGTTGACAACGAACTAGCACAACGAGATACCCCACATATCCCTTCCCGATAATACATGAAATTATAAGAAAAATTCGGTCAATTAAATATATTACCTTAGGGCTCACGACAGGATATTTTCGAATTGCAGTAAAACCCGAGAATGTCGAAAAGACAGCTTTTATTACAAAGTCAGGCGTGTATGCCGTTTGGCTTAAGCGGAGCTGCGGCTGCATTTAAAAAAATTATGGATATTGTTTTAAAGCCAGTCTTAGGCAAAAGTACAGTCATCTATCTCGATGATATTATTGTGAGGAGCGAAACCCTAGAAGAACGCATTAAACATTTAGAGGAAGTTTTTACATTATTAAATGAAGCAGGCCTCAAAATTAATCCTAAAAAGTGCAAATTTGCCCCGAGGAATTGAGGCACCTCGGCTATAAAATCTCAGAAAACGGTATTGAAACTGACAATTCTAAAATTTTAGCTATTAAAATTTATCCACCGCCAAATACGGCTAACAAATTAGCATCCTTCCTGGGGATGTGTTCCTATTGTAGAGTATTCATTAACGATATTGCAAAGATAGTTGAACGTTTGTTGGTACTTAAACGAAAAAAGATTAGGTTCACATGGACAGTGGAAGCAAACACGGCGTTTGAAGAATTGAAACACACCTTAATTAACTCCGCTGTTCTTAAGTTCCCGGAAAGGGATCAAAATTTGGAGATTGCAGCAGACGCATCAGACTACACAGTTGGCGTAGTTCTTTCCCAAAATGGGCAGCCAATAGCTTTTTTAGCAAGAGGCTTAATCAAACTCAGCGAAATTATACTGAACGGGAATCTCTTGCGGTCCTAATATTGGTGCAAACATTTCGTGTGTACTTTGGGAGTGTCCTAATAACTGTATATTCAAATCACGCCGCAGTTTGTCGCCTATACTCAGGTAAAAAGCTTTCGCCCCGGCTCATACATTGGACACTAAAACTGCAGGAGTTTAATTTAATAGTAAAACACACGCGAAGAAAGAAAATGTAGTTGCATATGTACTTTCAAGAATAAGGATCGATATGAAGACACAAATACAATTAAATGTACGATGCTAACTGCGAAAATAATTGAAGCTCGAGAAACAATAATCACCGAGTTAGAAACGGACCTAGAATTTAAAGACATTTACGCCTATCTGAAAGATCCCAAAAATTTTGAACATGTAGACTTAACGGCTATTCGCAATAGGGCGGTCCATTATGAAATTATAGATAATTTGCTCTTTTACACGAAAATAACCAACGATAATCAAGAATTGCGGCTGGTAGTCCCAATGAGTCTGCGCTAAAGTATTCTAGAGGAGCTCCATGACTCGAAATTTGGAGCCCATCTTGGTGTTAGGAAAACTCTGGAAAGGCTCTGTATTTTCCACAGTTATAGAAAGTTGTGACAGCGTATGTCAGGTCATTTCGCTTGTGTCAATTAATTAATGACGTTAATTATAACCCGGCCGGGTACTTTAATATCATAAATACCACTTTCCCAAATAAATTGGTTGGCACTGAATTTCTTGGTCCCTACCCTAGAACAACCATTATTAAGAACAGATACTTGTTAACCATCGTGGATCATTTCTCAAAATGGATGGGAATAATTCCCCTTAAACGGGCTTCAGCAAAAATAGTAGCAGATTCATTTCTAAATAAATATATTTTAAAATCCGAGGCCCAGTATAAGTAATATCAGGTAATGGTAGGCAATTCGTAAGTAATTTATTTGAAAACCTGTCAAGGGCCTTGGCATACGCCATCTAAAAACGGTACCTTACAGACCGCAATCAAATATTGCGGAACGCGTAAATAAGAATATAGTTAAAATTATTCTGGGATATGTTAAGAATTATCATGACTGTTGGGACAGCTGCATCAATGAATTAGGCTTTGCCGTGCGAACAGCAAAACATGATACCACACAACCCCCCCCAGAATTGTTCCTAGGAAGAAAAATTTTAACGCCTCTGGATAAGCTATTTTTCGTTCAACAAAGACAGGAAGAGTTTAAATTGAATGATATTCAGAAAATTATTAATGAGGCCATCAAAAATCCTGATGCGGCTAGGTCGAAGCAAAAGCTATACTGTGATAGAAGGAGACGTGACGTAGAATATACCATAGGCCAGAAAGTTTTAAAGTTAAAGCACTCTTTGTCATCTGCACCCGAAAATAGAGTAGCTAAATTTGAGCCCAGGTTTGAGGGCTCTTTTATCATAGTAAATTAAATTTTCTACGGTTTACTTAAAAGCAGAAAATGAACAACAAACTATTGCTAACATCGGCCAGCTGAAACCGTACTATAGTCGTACGGATTTTCTAGTTCTAAAAGATTTATTGCAGGCTCCTGCGATCGCGCCAAGAATATTGATTTCGCCGTCTCCGAGCATGGATCCGCAGCAACAAAAAGAAAAGCCGATACACTGAAGAAAGGACTATGAAAAGAGTGCAACAGCAACAAGGTTCAGGCCCGGTGAGAATGGAGAAAACGAAACAGAGAAATGTTCCTCTTCAACAGATGCCAGCGTCGATGGGAAAGCGGAAAAGGCTCTTGGAAGAAAAGCAAAGAAAACGTCAAACCACAGAACCGAAGCCAACTACCTCGAGAGAAATCACAGGAATATACCAGCCGAGATCGATGAAAAGAAAACAACCCGAAGACACAAGATCTATTCCTTTTCAGGAACCCAGATAAACCAAGAGAGTTTTCAAAGATTCCGAGGCAAGGTCCAGGAACTACAAAGCAAAGAGGAAGCCAGAGTTCCAGAATCCTCAGCCGACAAGAAAGGCAGGCCGATTCAACGCCCGAGGAAGGAAAAGAAAAGAGTGTTCGGAAGTGAATACTAGCCATCCGAGACGACTGAGAGTCCGAAGTTTGAAATCTCCAACATGGGAAGAATTCTGCGCCAAGAGAATGCACGAGTATAGAAACTAAATGATGAGTGAAAATTTTCTTTGTTTTCTATTTTGTATTGAAAGTTCGATTTATGTCATGTGCTTAAAGTTTCTAAATACTGTTTAAAGCAAGAAATTGAATTCGCAAGTTAGCGAGAATGTAGTTGTAACTATCTGTTAAAAAGAAAAGAATTCGCAAGTTGGAGAAAGTTTATTTTGTAAATACTTTCATTTGAGAATTCTCAAGTTGCGAAAAACTAATTTGTGAATATGTTTAGTCGAAAGACTTCAATTGTGTTAACTTAAAGATTGTAGCCAAGCTTTGTGAATTTTGTATAGCAACTATAACGAATGATGTAAGGTGAATTTTAAAATATTGCATGTGAAAATGTTCTATTGAATGTAGAAATGCGAATATCAGCTTTTAAACTATTGTAAAAGTTAGACTTGTACAAATATAAGTTTTGGTCAAGCATGACTCTAAATACTTTGTATAAGAGATGAATTGAATAAAAGTATAGAATGAATGTGTTTAAAGTTAGGCTCTCCAGGCTTCACTTAAGAATTTTAAAAGTAAGCTCTATTTTAGGACATTAGATCTAGTTTTGTGTTTAAGGAGTCTTCTAAGGTCTGGAAAGTCGAGTTTATAACAAATCGTAGCGGTGGAATAGTGGTAGGGCATCTTCGCGGAAATACAACATAAAAACCTCGTCTCACTCAGAACAATTTCTGGAGAGCATGGGGGGAAGAAGATTTAAGGTTTGGTGTGAATGAAAATGTTTGAGGGCAAAAATAATTTCAAGAAAGAGTATTGGTAACAAGTGGGTAGGTTATTCAATTATGGCAAGGCCCACGAGGGCTATCTGCCTAAAGAGAGGGATGCCTTCGTGGAGGACTTTCTAAGGGAAACTGGCTCGTATACACGTTACACATGGGGAAAACCACGAAAACGCCCATGCAGCCAGCCCTTTGCGGGATTCGAACCTCGGACCGAACTACTAGTGTTCAGCGTCTTTACCGCTCGGCCACTGGTGGGCTCGGTAACAAATGGAAACTGTTATGAAAAGAACTAATACTTTTTCTTTCCAGATTAATGGAAGGTCAAGACTGACGTCTGATTGAAAGAAAAAATGAAGCAAATGTATGTCAAATTGTAAAATTTTGTGAGGCTAAAGATTTTTAGTTTTAGTATAGCTTTAGATATTGCGTAAAGTTGGCTCTAAACAGAAAAAGGTTTAATGATGAATTCACGAAAGAGCTCTAGCTACAAGTTGAAAACTTTAATGAAAAGGTCTTTTTGTGTAGAATTTACACTCTTAAAGTCGTTTTGAGACCTTATTCTTCGAGTAGTTAAATTCTGGCAGCGGAAGATGTAAGGTTTATCCTAAGTTTATTAACAATTATTTTAAGTTTTGTATCTTTCCTATCTTATTCTAATTTCAGCTTACAATTTCCTGCCAGAAGGTAATTTCAGAAACGCAGTAAATGCAAATGAGCAAGAGTGCTATTTAAGTCGATGTTTCACCGACTTCTAGAGAGACAGTCTGATTTTCTGAGTAGCGCGCGTTTGCCTTTGGCTGCGTTCTCTCTAAGTTGCTACGCTCGGCCATACCTTAGGCCCTTCCTTGGCTTCGCCGATTTAATTAATACTTAGGGCTTGCTTTTGGGTTTGTTCTTTGTTTTGGAATTGAGGCCTGTTGTGTTTGATTGTACCGACTAAATCACAGACCTATACATTTTGTTTTTGAGATTTTTAGTTATGATTTTTGGGATTTTCCCTTTTTTATTGGTAGTTCCCTGGTTTATTTGTAGTATGTATGGTTACATGTTGTTTGTTCTTTTTTCTTGTAACTAACGGTGTGATTTTATGATTTTCTTTAGTTTTGTTGGTATGAATGGATGGATCGGTCTTTTAATTGCAACCATACTAAAATGTATCCTTTTGGTTTGATTTGTTCACATTATACTAACCTTTTTTGTTGCCCAGTTCTTGAGGCTTTGGTTTTCTGGGGCTTCGACTTATACTATGATAGTTATTACATCGTTGTATTTAACATATTTTTTTTCTGGTCACGGCCGGACCGCTGTCTTCATTGTTTGTTGTTAGATGGGCTAGCTCTTAATTTGAGCCATACGACTGGAGCATTCCAGTCAGGTGGGCCGGAGGGCTGCGCCCCATTACTACTACACTACTACTACTTAGGAGCCAGCTATTCAGATTGCTAATGGCTTAGTTAATCTAGTTTAGTTTAATTTCATAATTATTTAAGTTCAGGCCCAAGTGGAGGCTTTGTGTAGAGTTCTAAGTGGTAACTGATTATAAATATTCTGAAAAATAAAGGGTAGTGAACCCTTCTAAGTCGTATGTGTTTTGTTCACATACTTAAGCGATTATTCACTTGTTAGCGTTCGTGGGTTTCTAAGACAGAACTTTGAAATTAAATAAGAAAAACCCCACAAGGCAATGAGATTAGATGCTTTTTATTTCCTAATAGATGAGCGTTTTTCAATTATCCTTCTCGTCGTAACACTTTGTTATCATCTAAAAATGGAATGAAGCTAAGGAGATTGCTGTTTTTAGGTATATCTTTTACTATCTCGAGACACTGAATTTGTTTACTGAAGTTCAATCGTTCAATTCGAATAATACAGTGTGTTGAAAATCGAATTTCGTTGCTAGATAAAAATGACGTATTTCTCTCTAGGCGTGCTACCTTTAAATTCGATATGAATTTTAATATCCAAGCAAATATGAGTTGTAACTTCGAAAACGAAGATATCTTTGATATAACAGTAAGTTCCTGTACAGGTTGAGAAACTACAAACGATACTGTTTTACGTGCTTCTAGTAGTGTTTTCTCATCCATAGGGATATGTTTAGACAAGGGAACTTCATTGCACATTAACCAAGGAGGTCCATTCCACCACAATTCATAAGAATAGATTTGTGCAGGAAATAACGCACGCGTAGCACAATCAGCAGGATTTTCTTTTCCATCAATGGAACTCTAATTCTCAGGTGGTAATATGGTTTGTATTTCAGAAACTCTGTTGGATACGAATGCTTGCCACTTTTTAGGATCTGACCTTGGTCATGACATTACGATTTGTGAATAACTCCACGCGTGCACTGTATCAAAATTTATAACTGATGCAGCTCGAACAGCCTGAATAAAGCGTGCTAATAATAGTGCTGCATATGATTCTAGGCTTGGAATTGTAATAGGTTTTAGTAGTGCTGCGCGAATTTTAGCTGTTACAAGCTTAACGCTGATGTCAGAGTTGTTACATATTTTAATATAAATAACAGCTGCATAACTTCTTTCAGACGTGTCATAAAATCTGTGAAGTTCACAATGAGAATAATCAGGTAACAGTACTTTTCTAGGTACACATATGGAATTCAAAATTTTAACTTCTCTACACAGCCCTCCGCAATTGTGATCAGTCCCTTCTGGTGCAGGATCATGCCATGGCAAATGTAATTTCCAGGGTTGCTGAAGGACCATTTTAGCGAGAATTACAAAAGGAGCCATACACCCCAACGTATCGAATAACCTTGATACGAATGACAAAATAATCTTTTTAGTCGGAACACCTTGATAATCTATTACACCGAAATTACATTTGAATTCATCATTGTTAGAATGCCAATCCAATCTCAGAACCTTTAATGTTTTACCCTCTATTACACGATGAATATTGTCACTGTCTGTGTTTATTAAACCAGCAGTTTTTAACAATGACGGTTTACTTGTCGAATATTTGTGGAGGTCAAAGCCACACTTTTGCAGCAATTGCTGCAATTCATCTATCAACGCGACACCTTCCAGACTATCCTTTACACCAGTTACTACATCATCAACGTAAAAATCTCTTAAAACTACACTCTTTGCGTTCGGAAAATTCAGTCCTTCATCATTCGCTAATTGATTGAAAACTTTGATAACAAGATATGGAGCAGCTGCATTTCCATATGTGACTGTATTTAAACGGCAAACTTGTATTTGATTATCTGGGTTATCTCTCCACAATATTTTCTGAAAGTCTCTATCTTGTTCATGAACCTTTATTTTTCTATACATCACTCGAATATCAGCAGTTATTGCAATATTGTGAAGTTCATATCTTAGTAAAATACAAATTAAATCATCTTCTGTTTTGGGATCTATCATTAATGCATCATTTAAAGAAACACCTGTGGTTGTTTTAGCATACCCATCAAAGACGACTCTAAGTTTTGTTGTTAAGCTAGATTCCTTCAATATAAAATGATAAAATGATGGGTTATAGAATAGTGTTTATTCTCTAATTCACAGACTCTGTCTGACACTACTTCTACATGTCCCAGTGAAAAATATTCTTTCATAAATTGAATATACTGGTTGTAAATTTCTGGCATAGATGGCAGTCTCTTTTCTAAATACTGAAATCTTCTGTGCGCCATCGCAAGGGAATCGCCTAACACATCTCTATTACGTTTGAATGGTAATGCAACTGAATAACGGCCTGTTTAACTGTGAAATGAGAACTTTCAAAATGTTCTTCACAACGTTTTTATTCATCTTTAAATATTGTACATTTGGAAATTTTCCCAACTCCAAAAAGGAATTTACTAACTCATCTGTATTTGCATTCACACGATTTTCATATACTGGCTCAGTTGCACATATCTCATAATTTGTAGTACCCGAAATTATCCATTCCAGGCTCGAATTAATCGCGAAGGGAAGATTTGGACCACGTTTGACAATTTCTCCCCGTCATTAAATGCAGAAACACATTTACACCAAGTAAAATATCAATTGGTTGTGACTTGTAAGATAATGGATCAGCTAACCTTAAATCACTGAAGTTATCGAAGATGCCTGGGGGTAAAGGTAAATAATTAATATCCAGTAGAAACGCTGGTGTTAATATCCATTTTAAAATGAGAAGTGAATAATAAATCGACTTCCCCATTACTTACACTATTAAATTCTTCTAAACAAGACACAGAAGTGGAATTATCTTTCACTCGTACTAATTTCTCTGAGATCCAGTGTCACATAAACATATACACTTCACAAACTGCTGTTCAGAATTTTGAACTTTTATCAATGCTGTACATAATAAAATGTGACTAGTTTGATTACTTTTTGAATTCGAATCATAATGAGAGGCACAAACAGTAGACGACACATCCTTAACATTCGTTGACTCATTACTTTTAGGGATAAATTGTGCATGCGGAGACACTGTTTAACTGAGTTGTGTTCTTTGAATTGTTTACAATATGCAAAATACTATGATGCTTCTTAAAGCAATGTTGACATGTAATTAAACTCTTATATTTTTTTGAGCAAGTGCATGTTAGATAAACAATTAAAACAAGAATGATCAGATTTTACAAACTCTATTCTTTGCTGAACCTTCGAACATTTCGAAATTTCGAGCATTTGGGTAAGCTATGATCTACTTTACAATAACTACAACCCAAAGTAGCTACCAATACATTAGTCTTATTTTGAGACACAGATTTAGGTATCTTATTATTTGTTGATTTGCTGTTTCGAAATGTTTTTTCATAGCTCTTTAGGATTTCAATTAATGTCGTAAATTTCCGAGTCTCATTACATTTTAACTGTTTTTCCCACCATAATTTTGCAGAAGGATCTAGCTTTTGTAAAATTAAATAATTAATTAAAGTATCTCCAAAATGATCAATGGTTTGATTCAATACTTCTGATCCAAGAATTAGTTCATTAATGTTGTCAACTAAATTTAAAATATCAATAGTTGATTCATTTTGAATAGCTGGTAAACTTAAGAAACGTTTAATATAGGCAAAAATTTGTTCCCTTTTGTTTGAATATCTTTCGTCTAAAAGATTCCACGCTATCTCGAAATTATTATCCGAAATTTGAATAATTTGAATGATCCGAGAAGCTTCACCTCTTAACGAAGCCTTCAAGTATTATAGTTTTTGAGCATTGGGTAAATTTGTATTATGTCTTACACATACATTGAACAGATCCTTAAAATCTGTCCATTCTGTAATATTACTTCCAAAAGATTGAGGTAATGCTAACTTTGGAAATTTAATATTGCCATAAACCTGTTCTGAAATTACAATATAAGAATTATTTTGTTCATTTGTTCTGAAATTACACGATCAGACTTTGACTTTTAATATTTTGTTACCTTTACATTTCCATAAATGAATATTATCTGCATACTCCTAAACGCTATCTATTTCGTTTTCTAATTCTTTAGTGTCTGCAATTTAACCTTCAATTTCAAAATCAAGCTTCTTTAACTCAATTTCCTTTTGTTTCAATAATTCAACACATTCTTCTAGTTCTATTAAATTTATTTCATCAGCTGTTATAGTAACTTCTATTTTCTTAATATAATTAGTGATACTACTACGTAAAGAAGTTATTTTTGTTTTAAAAGTTATAAGTTCACTCATAGTTACTCAAAACAAAAATACAAATTGTTCTCAAATTATACCAATATTAAGATTAAATCGAAACTCTTATATATTTTTCAGCATAACAATGTTCTTAAAAATCAGGTATTAAAGCAAATTCTTAAATAGAATATAAATGTTCAATATCCGCTTACCTCACTAATTGAAATAGTTCACCGCTAACATGCATGGTTACAACGCGTTTTGAACAATCAATCCCTATCTTCACTAGCACTCCGACCAGACTTTAACCCTCCACCCCCGAAAAGATGCTTATTTAACATAGTTTCACGCGGCTAATACACAAAAATAACCACTCGAGCAATTGGACTGTATTTTCTTCCCTTTTATTTAATCACACTAATTATAATAATACGAAAATTACTAGACCACAGCGAGAAATTTCATACGGCTGTCACAAGAGCAAAATTCTATTCAACACTGGTTTTGCTGGCATACGCAACAAGTATTAAAAAGAAGCATTCCAAAACGATGAATCACAGATTAATTGCCTTACACTTCCGGATGAAGCGGATTGATAATTCAGCCACCAAATAAATAATCCAAGCGATCTTATTTTTTATAAGCTCACAATACTCACATGAACATACTTGAAAGGAGATTTCTTCGTTTTTTTAGTAAACCAGTGAACTAGAGTACTACTGGTCATTTGTCTTCAATTCAGATAAAATATTTGAAAAATTAGACCCTAACTGAGCTCAGATAGCGCAAAAAATCGAATGTGCTGTGAACACGATTTTGAGTAAAAGTTCGAGAAGTCTTGATTTAGTAAATGATAAAGACCAGTAGAGTCTCATTCCCTTGAGTAGAATAAATTTAAGAGCTCGAAGGGTGTAAAAAATCTTTTTTTGAATCAAATATAATTGCACAGATGACCCCCACTTGGACTTACATGAAACCAACACTTCTGGCTTAACGTAACATTGGACTTAAAAAAAATGTAATTAAATTAGGCTAACGGTTCACAGGACAATTTAACGCCCAGGAAGGCTCTGGCTTGTAGAAGCCGGCGGAAGCAAGCCTCATGCCTAGAAGCCCTCAAAATTACAGAACATTAATCAGAATGGTCAGATGAATTCAAAATAACAAATCAGGTGGCAAGTAATTCAAAATAACAAATCAGATGGCAAGTAATTAAAAATAACAACGTGGCTTTCAAGCAGGCATAACGCACTCTAAAATTAACTTCCAAAACCTTCGATTAAGTAGCACATTTTTTCTCCCTCAATTTGAACAGAGGTGCGCTACCTCATTAGCATTCTGGCAGAAAAGCGTGGGTGTAAACGATACTGAAAGGAAAGCTGCTTTAACAAAAAAATAACTCTTAGTCAAACTAAATAAATCCCCACAGAACATATAAGTTTTATGAAAGATGCCAATAATGAATGAAAATTATATACCTTACTTCTTCGGACTATTAGGCTTTATAAGGTTTTCGAGGCAATTAAAATATTATTTAGAATATCAAACAAGTATTCTAGTTTTTATATTATCAACAATTTGTTCAGAAGATGAAAAGTTCGATGTTATTTTTAATTAAAATATTAAGAGAAAGGGACAAATGAGGCCAAACAATGACAAACATCTAAGTTAAAAATAAAAGCAATTACGGGTCACAACGCGCAAGAAATTCACAACTGTGAAAATTCGTATTCTTAGAAACTGATTCCTGCAGAACTAACTCGCTGCTGTATCATAAAACTGGCTTCGTTATACAATAGCAAATATATCGCGATAGCTTATTTTAAGCATATGTGGTAACTCGTATTGAAACTCTTTTATACATCAATAATTTTATTCTCCAAATTAATATCTGAATCAATGCATTTTGAAACAAATTATTATGTGACATTTATATGCGTGCGAAGAACGGAATTGTGAACAGTTTCTCGAGAGTTTGAATTAACATTCCATAAATACATAAATTTTCTTTATTTGCAAAGGTCAGAAATCTTAATTAAGTAAAGGATCATGCTTTAATGTATTGATGGAATATTCGTATACAAATTCTTATTAAATGCTCGCAGTCGATTAAATAAAAAAGGAGAAAAGAAATTAATTCATTTACATCCACTGAATTTTCTTAAGCTTCTAAGGAATATTATGCTGAATATCTGTGAGACGTCAGTAATTAATAAGAATAGAGTTCATTGAAAAAGGGTTTATAATAGATATAATAGGGATACTACAGATGTTATACAGATTGCACATATAAAAGTTAATTACTCAGAAATTCTGTTATCAGCATAAAAGGTGGATTAAATAAAGTAATATGATGATCAGTCATGACTTTGGAGTAGTCAAAATTTTTAAGTAAGAAATATGAGATTCTGCTCAAAGAACTTCCTAAAATTTTTATACTTATGGATATAAAAGGAAAAAATTCAATGTATCTAAAAAATGCTGTAGTATACCCCAACGTAATCCATCACTGGATTTTTGACAACAAGAAGGAAATCTAAAAATGAAACCACAAACCATGTAAACGTCAAAGGAATTTGCTGCCTGAGGGTAAAATGCGGCACAGCGAAGAAAGAAAGGAAGTGGTTTGAAGGCAGGAATTCCACAGAAGTGATAGGAACAGAGAAAATAAAACTCTGAGAGATTTTCAAGTGCTAGAATTCAGAAATGAATTAGAAGTTTTTGCTTGAGGAAATAGACACGAAGAAATTTCTCCAAGACGTTGGCCAGAAACTCATATCTTCTGGAGCCCACTTGTGTAGAGAAAAGTTTTTCTAGACTTTGCGGTTTTTTTAATACATCTATTGAAAACTTTTTTCCTGCATTTCAAACATAATAGGCGAAGTTTTTTTTTCATTTCTTACTCCGTGAATAAAGCATTTGTCATTGAACTGATGTTTCCTGTAAAAGTATTTAATTGTATCTTTTCAGCGCGTCCTTTCTGTGTGGAAACATAACTGTAAAGGGTTTGAACTAGCTTAAGATCCATATCTTGAGCTTTAAATATCTAAAACAACGAAAGCGCACAGGGGCAAAAGTAAAAATTCAGTAACCTGTAATAGCACACTCTCCAAGTCTAAGCCAAAATTATGGAATATTTTCCAGGATCAGAAGTAATATCTATAATGCTTAAAATTGTTAAAGTACAGAACGAGTATATGGTTTCGAGAATAATTTTTCAATTTTAGTAATATAAAATGAATCAATATTGTTACAAATATGCATCGAGGGCATACACTACGACGGTATCTAAGAGAGACATAATGTGCCACCGAGGTATGATGACAAAAAACGTGAAATCTACCTGGCCATTAAATAAATTAATCAAAACTTTTATCGCAAGTTTATGAAGTTATCATACCTTGAAGGCAATTAAACAGGAAAGTCGCAAACAAAATAGAAATGTAAAAGACTGACTTCGCCTTTCGCACACATTATACTTAGCTTCCAACCATACTTGATAGTTTTTGAGGAATTATCTTCTTGGATAATTGTTTAGACCTAATGTAAGAATTTTTGAAAAACTATTAGGACAAATATTTAGTTTTTTATTATTTTAGTTACTTCATTCTATACATATATATTCTTCGTCTGCTTCTTGAAAAGGCAAAAAAATTTTCAACAATTAAATATTTATATATTTTGTAGCAATTGATTATGTTTTACTGATTTGTTGAACTATTTTTGTTTTACAAAAATCTATTTTGTACATTTATTATCTATTTTCTAAAATACGAGCATCAATATATATCTCAGCTTTAAGTGCATAAA
This sequence comes from Stegodyphus mimosarum, assembly GCA_000611955.2. Lineage (NCBI taxonomy): Eukaryota > Metazoa > Arthropoda > Arachnida > Araneae > Eresidae > Stegodyphus > Stegodyphus mimosarum. The sequence goes on from KK119115.1 coordinate 38,407, forward strand.
ATGATCAAATGTAAACACTGAAAATTTATTAGAACGCGTGAGGTAAATTTAATAGCAGAATAAGGTAGATTTCGGTAAAATGGCAGAAAATTGGTTTTTAGACAGGAAACAAGAGAGACGAGTCCAAAAGTGTAAGAAAGTAATTGCGTCATAAATGTTACAGTAAACCACGGAAAATCTTCCTAGAAGTTGCAGTAATTTTAGTTTTGATAAAGCAAAATTTAATTTATTAGTACTGTAACAGTTTGAAGAAGCTATACATCAAATACGAGATATAAATTGCTACTATAATTACGGTTCTAATACAGTATCGGTTCACATTTCGTTTAAAGATTGAAAGAAAAAACTGAAATGCAAACTTCAGCTCTTTAATGTATGATTAACTATTGTATACTCAGCAAGCAAAAGAAGAACAAAGTAACTAACCACCGATTAATACTTGTCATCCCTAATTAGATTTCCTTTAAGGATAGAGTATTAAAATAGAAGACTTACGAAGCAATACTTATTGTGTTTCAGTCCATTTTGAAACTCTTTTCCCTCCCATGCCAGCAGAAAGATGGAAAATTTGAATGGACATATTAATGGAGTTAAAATATGCATAAGATAAACGTTTCTGGCTAATATTATAGACTGCAAAATGAGAGGTAATAAAATAATTTGATGGGTAAGAAAAACAACAGCAAGTGCTTCTGCAACAAATCCTGGAAGTACTATAAGTTGAAGGTAAATGTAGGACTAATGAACTGAATATTGTATCTCCTAACTTTATGAAGTACTGACAAAATTTTGGTGACAAAATTACTCTAAAAAAGCAAAAAGTACTTTAAAAATGCTCACTATCACCTACATTTATAAAACATATACACTCATGTCCATAAATTAAGGATAATTCGGAGTCACGCAGAAATCGAACTCTAAAATAAATATATCACCTGTAAAATCATTACACACATCTTCAAGAATCATATGCAAATTTCAGGAAGTAACCAGATGACACCGACGGTACGTCACAATGACGAGAGTGTAAGAGAGTGATATATAAGGAATACAGGCAAAGAAGTAAAATTGTTCGCAGGCGCTTTATAAGCATTTCAGTGCAATAACCGAATAGTTATGACACAAAGGACGCATTTGGAAAATTTTTTACATGGTAGAATTATCGGCCGTCTGAAATGTGGGCGTACCCAACTGGAAGTATCAGACGAACTTGGAATTGACCAGAGTGTCATCTGCAGGCTTTCACAACGATTCCAAGATGATGGTAATGTGAGTAGACGTTACAACACAAGTCGCCCCAGAGTTACAACGCCGAATGAGGACCGGTATTTGGCAGTTACTGCCAAAAGAAACAGGCGGAGCATTCAGACCTGTCTCGTCAGCTCTCTTCAGCCACTGGTACGACAATTTGAAGGCAGACCGTGTACAGACGCTTAGGGCAGATTGATCTATATGCTCGTAGACCTGTCAGATGCGTTCCACCAACTGCAACTCACTGTCGCCTGCGGTTAGCCTGGAGTAGAGAGCATGCATTGTGGACACCGCAAAAGTGGGCTAGTATGATGTTTTCCGACGAGTCCAGGATTAGCTTGTAGTCTGATTCTCGCCGGACTTTCATATGGAGAGCTCCAGGTTCCCGTTACCACCAAGAAAACATCCTTGAACGACACCATTACGGTGGTGCAGGAGTGCTCGTTTGGGGTGGAATTATTCTGGGTTCCAGAACTGACCTGCATGTTCAAATTGGAACCATGACAAGCCAAATCTATCGGGACGTCATTCTGGAACAACATGTACGTTTGTTTCGGGGCGCCATGGGCGCACAATTTGTGTTTATGGATGACAACGCCCGTGCTCACCGTGCAAACATCGTAAGCGAATGCCTTCAATAGGAGGATGTCACCCGTATGGATTGGCCAGCATTCTCACCGGACTTGAATCCAGTAGAGCAGTGTGGGATATGCTTGGCTGACGAGTTTCAGCCCGTCAACCTCCTCCTACATGTCTACCGGAACTTCGGAGAGCATTGCTTTTTGAGTGGTGTAATATCCCTCAAGATCATATCTATAATTTGATACTCAGCATGCCTAGGCGCTGTAGGACTGTATTGCATCGTCTGGGAGACATACAGTGTATTAACAATCATACCAACCATGTAATATTGGTTTTTTGTAAACAGGTTTTTTTGTAATTTGCTCCAGGGAGAAAACATCGCTAATTTTTTAATAATATCAAACATATAGCATCTTTTTTGCTCTTTACCTTTTGTTTAATAAATAAGCTTTACAAATAAGTCAAATTTGTTTTGCTTCTAACTCTTCCTTTGCCTGATTTTGCATTATCCTTAATTTATGGACATGAGTGTAGTTACGGGTTTTGCATTTACATGGGTAATTTTAGTAGAACTATAGTTAAAATTGTTGTATTTTCTTGTGCAATGCAACGCGAGACAAATTTGTAGACAAAGCTATGCCAAAAAATTAAGAATAAGGCGCACGAGCATTTAAAATTGAGTAAATGGATATCTCTGTAATTTGTATTAAAATTGGAGAAATGTAACTGACCACTATGTTAGTTTTAACAGTAACTGAATTTATTTTGCTTTCCAGAAATCTCGATAAGCAATATAGCTTCGGAAGCTGAAAGAAGACAATTTAAAGTCAAGTCACGCCAAATGTAAATTAGTGAGACAGGTTGTGACTTATTTCGGACATATAATCTTTGTTGAAGGTGTGTGTGCGGATCTTGGAAAAATGTCAGCAGTTAAAGACTGGACAAGGCCCGATAACGTTTATCAGCTGAGAAGCTTCCTAGAGCCTTACACGCACTACAGGAGATTCGTGATGGACCTTTCTTCAATCGCAAGGCCTCTTCTAAAGCTGATAGAGAGCCAGCAAAAGGTTTGTGGACAAAAGAATGTGAGGATTCATTTAAGAACTTGAAGGAAGCTTTAACATCTGCATAACTGAAGTATCGTTCCAGTGTACACGCAGAGGCCTACGAACTTCGCAGAGATATTTAGCGGGTGCATCTGTCAGCTTTGTTTTCTTAACATTTTTAGGTTATCGTTCAAATACATTCTGCCTAATTTACATCTTCTAAAATGTACTCAGCAGAAATGAGAAAGAAATGAAAACATGATAAACGTAGAAAAAAAAAGAAAAGCAAATCACGAGATCTAACAATCTGATGAGCACCTAAGCCAGCTGACCAGTTGTTCAGTCGATGGCAAAAGAGTAAAGAAAGAAAAGAAAGTCGTCTTAAAGCCTTATAAGATAAACTTTATTTAATCAGTTTTGAAGAGAATTCGCTCGAGAATAGCCTTCGGGGATCTACTGGATATATTTATTGTACAGAGTTTATGCTAAATGCAAATATGTGTGAATGAAAGTACTCAACTTTCAGAATGAAAAAACTTTTTTTAATATAAATAAACTAAGAGAAAGGTAGACATCATTAATAAGCAGTTGATGAGTGGAAATATCGAAACTATAAAACTTCGTCTTTTTTTTGTAATACCGTAATAAATGCCCGAAAACAGAAAATATGAAAAGATCATGTTGAGGGCCAAGATAGACAGCTAAAGTAGTTTATATTGTAAGAGGCTGCATGATGTTGCTGACTCAGCACATTACACACAAACCGCAGATTACATCTCGAGTTTTAGCAAAGATTTTGGACCAAATATGCTTTTCGATTTCGAGATTATACTTCCATCGTGTCTTAAGCTGTAAGACGTACTGAAATATTATCCAGACAACACTGTAAATTACCACAAGGCAAAGAGAATAAGGTTCTTATTTCTGCTTAGCCAGAAATGAACAGTTTTCCGAAAATAGCGGGAGATGTACTAAAATAATGGCATTAAAACATACATAAGTTATTTAAAATTCTTTATTTAGTTTTAATTACTGTTACCAGTTCCGCTAATTAAATTTGCATATGTAATTTTAATTGGCAGAATTATTATTTTTATTCAGAATTATTATTTTCGTAATTTTATTTGAGCTGAAGGTAAAGATGGATTGGAATTAGTGTCATTAACTAGAACAGAAATTATTTTCACCCAACATTATTAATGAAGCAGTTAAAAAATTTTCCTCAACACACCGAAAGGCACACTCTTCTTTTAGAAAATTATAAGAATTCTGTTGTCATTCTTTTCCTTCCATCAATTAGCTATAAAACTGCATGTATTTTACAGAAATTTAACTTTCAGGTCGTCTATTCTCCTATCAATAAAATTCCGTGCTCCATACTTAAGTAATTACTCCCATTCTACGTACGATTTCCTGGGGTATTTACAGGATTCTTTGCCAGTGTGGTTTTATTTATATTGGTTAAACTAAGAGAGCTTTAAAATTTCGCGTTAAGGAACATGACGCATATATTAGGAAAAAGGAAACACAGAAGTCCTCTGTTGCTAGCATTGTTCGACCGAAAATCTCCCTTTCAATTTTTCTGCAGCCAGAATTATTGAAAAAAATCTCCTATTAGCGAATTAGATTTTCACATTAAAAAAAATCTTTCCGTTCCAGTTAATGAACTTAATTCCAATCCATCTTTACCTTCAGCCTTGAAGGAAATTATGTTTTAGTTTCCATGTTTCATCAATAGATGGCGCCAGAGCTTAACCCTGTTCAGCTATTCTTATGTTATCACTATATCTTATCTTGTTCATTTGCGCTTTGGCAGCTGATGCTGATGGTTCGGTAAAAACCAACGAAACTAGTCCTGTGAAAATTTGCAAATATAACGCTGATTTTTGCAAGTTAAAGCGAAATTTCACGTGCAGTATGGCTACAAAAAACATCTGAACGCCTTTACACGTGGAAGAGTGATTAGCAAGCTTGAGGAGGAGTTTAGTTTGGCGTATATCACTGAAAAGTTTAGAATCAATAAAAGCGTTATTTCGCGAGCGTTTAAAGCCTTGCAAATTACGGGTGGAGCTGTAAGAAAGGTAGGTAGTGGTCGGCCAAGGAAAACAGTAGTGACTGATGATCTATATATCGCTCTGCAGGCGGAAGGATCGAAATTAGAAAACGGGTAACATTGCTCAGCAGTTGCGCACATCAGTTGGACGACAGCTATCCCAGTTAACGATTTCATACGAGATTCGCGCGACACGCTGAATGCTGCATACCATTGATAGCAGTTTACAGTGGTGTACAGAATACCAAATGAAATTAGTTGGTTCCAAGACTAACGTACGCACTATCACCGGTACATGACACCGGTAAAATGACCCTATTACGAGCATCGCCAGCCCGGACACACTTAACTCAACTCAACGCAACAGGAGGACCTAAATTGTTGTAAGACAACAAACATAATAATGTCATTCGGCAGGAATGAAATCTACTATCATCCAGCCACCACAGCAAGGTTGAGGCTAATAGATCAGATGGCATTTATTGTCAAAGATCAAGTTACTTTTATTGTGAAGAGATTTTAACATTACGACATTTTGCATGAGATTGCTACGTACGATTTTAAACTTATCAATAAGTTTTTAAGATAAACTTAGTGCTAAAGTTGCTTTAATAATGTGAATGGTTCAGTGGCAACCGAGTAACCAGAAAGTCCGATAGAAACTGTGTCCATAAGCTGAAGGGTTAATCTGTTCAAATTGCTGATAAATATAAATGTAACACCAAAGAAATGCTGTAGTTACACAAGCTGCCCACAATGTCATAATAGTTCATAGTTGAGCACAGGATTTCCTTTAGGCGAGAAAATAGTCCATGATCAGTTTTTTATTTCAATTAGCATAGTCATAATCTTAGCACAGTATTGAAAGAGTTTATTGATTGTCTGGATACCTTGAACTAGTTCTAATGCTGTTACTATAGTCTATATATGCAAATATAATAAAAATTTCATTACAGAGTACAGCTTTGTGATTGTGATGTTAAATGTGGCACCAAGATCTGCTTAAGCTCCTATGATGAGGGACCATTCGCTGCTTGGTGGCGGGTCCGTTAATCGCTTTCCTTCCGGGGAACGTTTGAACGAGGTAGGGACACGCTTAGCAGTTATTTTTTAAAAAACTTAGCAGTTATTTTATTATTTTTTACTGAATCACAAAAACACAAGATAGAGTTATGAATGGAATAACACATCAAAAAATAGCCTCCACGGCGTTAGTGGCACATACGCAATCTTTTGTCGAAATTTTCCACGACCATTTTGCGTAATTGCGGCTGAATTTCGTTGATCCTACGTTGAATTTGATCCTTAAATGCACGCGTGCTTGTGGGCTTGTTGCCACATACCTTTGGCTTCAAATAACGCGATAAAAAGAAATTCAATGGTGTTAAATCACACGTTCTAAGAGGCCAATCTCATCATCGAAAGGAGAGAGTTCACAGCCAGGAACTGTCACACGCAGTAATTGAATTGTTTCACGGGGCTGTTTGATATGTGGCTTCGTTTTGTTGAAAACGACATGTCGTCCACATCAACATCATCCAATTTAGGGACTGTGCTATCATGTTGCGATATCGAGCCTGAAATCGCACCCAACAGTGACACGTTGAGGATGCATTGTTTTTCGACAATCACATGTGGGTTCTCGGAACCTCAAATGAGGCAATGTTAGCGATTAACAAAGCCATCAAGGAGAAAATGTGCTTCATAGCTGAAAATGGTTTTGTTGGAAAAATCGATATCCACTTGTTGATGTTCAATAATCTATTCAACGAACTCTCTTCGTTGTGTATGGTCTTTATGCTTCAGTTCTTGTGTCAATTGAACTTCATAAGCATGGAGACGCAGATTTTCGAAGAGTATACATTCTTGAAATTTGCAGTTCTTGTCCACGACGTCTAACTGATGTTCCTGGACTTTTACCAACACTCTCATGCTCTGCTTACATATTGACATTTGAACGGCTTGTTTTTGGACGACCAGTGTGTTTAGCATCACCAACTGATCCAGTCTGCCTGTTTTTCAATTACTGTTTTTCACAATTCACTAAATTAAATCACTATTCCGACAATATTTTTCGAACTGTGACCGCCAGGTTTTCAATATTTTTGAAATATTGTTCAACAATAAAAACATGTTGTTCTATTGTGTAACGCTTCATTTCTATTAACCCTAAACCATCAGCCGTCAAACTGTTTTAAAAATATTTTTGCCAACACTTTTCTGAACAAATTCAATTCTTGTGTTGTCCTTGGCAAATTCAATTCTTGCGTTAATTTCGAGACACCCTTTAGTATACCCCCACTATACGCGGAAGTGACGTAGAAAAGGGTTGTGGCATTCGCCATGTTTGATCACGTGGCTATCGTCCGTCATATTGGATCACGTGACCGCCGTCCGCCATGTTGACCCACGTGGTGTCCATCTGGAATGCCTCATCCTTTTCCCGACTTGGTTTCTGCCCTGAATTGCCGAGGCATTCACTAACTTTATTCCGTAATTATTTATGAACGATTTAATTAATTATTATTATTTAACTTAACTAATGAAAGGGAGAATAGCCGCCATTTTTTAATCACGCGGTCCTTTGGGGAACATCAGCCATTTTGTTTTGTACGGTGATTCATGCTGCCCTTCATGGCGAGAACGCAGTTTCAAAAAATGCCTGGGCATGAACCCACGATGTCGAGATCTCCAGCTCCACAAGACTAAAAATTCGTACTTAGAAAAAAAAAAGACAAACAGTTCAACGAGTTTAAACGATGAAGGGGGCAGAACATGTATTTTTTGATTTTCTTAATTTTTTCGAACATTAATTACCTTTTTTCAGAAAAAATAAAGATTATTTGTGCTTTATTTTTTTAATTAATATTTTTAATTTATCAAATGAATTTTTTTTCTAAGTGGGTGATTTATTTTTCGAATGGGAGAAATTTTTTAAAATTATTTATTATCGGCAGGGAAAGTGTTAAAATGATATTTTAAAATCTGTATTGATTTTCTTAAATCTATGTTACTCCTGACTCCATCTACTATTCATAACATCTGCTAAAAATATCAGGATCGTAAAAAAATAATATGAAAGTGTAATATATTTTCTTTTCACGGGATTCGAATTCGTTACCACCCAATAATTAATATAAGGGGATTGAGGGACACCGCATCCAAGTCTTTAAGCGGTACCCCACAATTCCTTGGTTGATATGGTTTTTAACTATCGACATAAGGGTTTTCCGTGTTTCGCCATCTTGGAATTCCTCTATAGCCGCCATTTTGAAGGATTTGCTTTGTGGGGTGAATGACATGATCCATATCATGTTTGTGCATGATTTGGTTGGGAAATGGCCTCTGCCTTTTCACTCCCTTTGTGTAGACATCCACCGTGGCTGACATTTTCTTTTTTGTTTTAGTTTTGCAATAGTAACATTTATCTCTACAAGTTTAATTTTTCCTTTTCGCTTTTTATCTATAAAAAAGTAGTTTTAAATTTTTACTTTGTTTCAAAAAAGTAATATTTTATTTTCATAATTTTTTTTCACTTCTCTGTTTTCACGAATGCAATTTTTGTTTTTTATTTTTATTTTTATCCCTTATGAATTTCACTTTCAAAAGTAAATTTAAATTTTTTCTTTCCACTTTTTCGCTTTTGTTTTAATAAATGTAAATTTTTTATTCTTTAAATTTTTTGGGTTACATTTTTATTTTACTAACAATTTTTTCGAAGTGCTGCAATAACTTTTATCAAAAAAGGAAGTTCTTGATGTGATGTGTCTTGTGGCGCCTCTTTTTTGTACAGGATACCGAGAGTACAGTAAATTATATTTTATTCCATATAGTTTTGTCTCAACATATTCGTTTACGTTCTCGTAACGCTTTTCAAATTTATGTTAACAATATCACTAAAAACTGAAATTTTAAGCTATATTTGCTTAAAAATTAACTAAATATTCTCTGAATGGATAAATTAATGGACCACTTTTTATGTCGGAACGAAATACACACTCTTAGACAAAAAAACGACGCACCGAGAAGATACAAAGCAAATTGGACACAAATTGATATGCATACAGGTTTCGACGGAAAATGCAAAATTTTACATTTTAGCTGCCAATGAATGAACGGTTGTCGCCACAGTGCATCTGATCTGCGCAACTGGCAGGATATTTAAGATGAGAAATTACAATTCCAGGTCATAAATTCTACACGAATTTCGTTCCGTGTACTATGGTAGACAGTAACTATGCCTCGCATACAGTTGCGTGAACGATATGCGCAGATGTCAGAATTTGCGAGAGGTCGTGTATTTCGGCTCAAAGAAGCCAGTTGGTCTTATTGGCTATTAGCTGGACACTTGAGCAAGAGCGATGCCACTATTAGACGATGTTGGCAGGAATGGGTGAACCATGGCCGCACATAGCATCAAAAAGGATGTCGCAGTGGATCATTAATATAAATAAGCTTCTAGTTAGTCAAAAAAATAACATGTCAACAACAGAATATTTTTGAATTTAAGGCAACAACAGAATATTTTTTAATTTATTAATTTTAATTAAGAAAGAAAAATCTGAAATGTTTCAGATCAGAATGTTTCAGACCCAAAGGGGATTTTTTTTAAACATTTTATGTGTTACCTTTATTTATTAAATATCTTGTTTTTTGCAATTAAGTCATATAAAATTAAATTCAACAGCAATATCACAGAATATTTAAAAACAGCATATTTTAAGAATTTCTGATAGGCAGTCTCCCACGCTGGAGATAAAAAATAGAGAAAAATAGTTGCTACGCAAAAGATACAAAATATTTTTAAATATTAAATTAAAAAATCTCGTGAAGGAAAAGAACAATCGATAGAAATTTTCTATGATTGAACTCTGGCTGAAGATATAAAAAATAACACATATTAACTTTAGGTTGAATTATAATAAAGAATTTATAGGCATTTCAAATAAAGCTATTAAATGTTTATTCCTTTATGCACAACCTGTTTGTGTGAACAAGGATTTTCTTCCATGTTATAGTTAAAAAAATACAGAACAAAATTAAAAGTGGATATAAATTACAGTTAAAGTTAAGGGAAATATGACCAGACATAAAGAAATTGATCTCCCTTAAACAGAACCAAATTTCACAATAAATTTTAGAATTAAAGTATTATAACTTAAATCTTGATATTTAAAATGGTAATCAATTAATCTAATATTTTTATGTGTACATATTTAATATAAATAGCCAATAGGTTGTGCAAGTTGCAAAATATATTTCTTTAATATTTCTGTTGAGAAACTGAAAAATAATCATTGTAAAATGTAGTCGTGGTACTAAGTATCCTATAGTATTGCCATTGCTCATTTTGAAATTGTTGAGTGTGTTACACATTCGGGCTATCAGTGGCCCATGCTCGAGTAGAAGATTTCGTTATTCAAAATTTGATGACTCTAGGTACTATCGATTTTTCCCGGTGTGAGAAATATACATACATTACATGCCGATTCTTCATTTTATAATTTCTTTAAATATAACACAGGGCGATAATGTTAGGTGCTAACAATTTAAAAAGTGTTCACTATAAACAACGTATCGTATAAATCGACTATAAACAGCGTATAGTATAAACCAAGTATAAACGCAACATGACGTTTCAAGACTAAAGTAGTTTAAAGAGTATATCGAAGAAAATGTCTATTGATTAACTATTTACTGGAAATCCTTACGTATGGAGGAGGAGGGAGAGAGTTAATAACTATTGAAAACAGTCTGTGTTACAAATGATTTTCCTAAACAAAATTTACATGCACCTATAAAAAAAATCATATATCTACTATTTTTGAATAAAGAATGAGAATGTAAGTATGATAAAAATTCCACCACTGATTTCTTCCTATATTCTAAAAACTCTGAGACCTACTGCAGACACTCTGACTGCAGTGCCTGTGATAGTTTTACGGAAGTTAAATATGCTTTTTCATACAGCTGAGACATACGGACTTGTATGCATGATATATGTGTAATATATACCGTATCCATGCAAAATGCCTCATGTGTGCTTCGCATCCATGGTATATAAGAAGGCCAACCTAAATTACTATGGACCTTGCCCAATGACTTTATGACATAAAGAGATAACTTATTGTTTTTTTATCATAGATGCTAGTGACTGTTTTATGCAAGATATTTCCTTCAAATACAAAAATTGATTTTAAAATTATTTTTCATTGAACTTTGAAAGACTAAAAACTGACAAAATGGCTAAAAACACCACTTACCTATGCATGAAGCTACTTGGATTCCTAAGAGAATTTACGTAGTGACACAATATGTAACAATAAAAACACCATACAGCGACACACAAAGCCACCAGAATTTCTACATAAGTGAATTTATGTATTCACAGAGATAATGACAATTCAATGCCATTAAGAAATTTTGCCTGCCAGAATTAACTGCCTTAAGCTTTTATGAATTTTTTTGTCAAATCATCTCTAACTTTAAGCACATATTATTTTTAATTTCTATATGCTGCGTTTATAGTATATGGCGAGTACTGAAAACAGCAATATGTTCCTTCAGTCTTCCTCTAAAACGACTGCTGCAAGATGGCGGATCATCACCAAATTACCACATAAAATATTACTAAAGCAAAATAAGTAATTTCTTTCATTTAGTCTGATAGACTTTTTCAGCATAAAATATGAAATCTTAAAATGCTTTTTAATCATAAATATGTAATAGAACATTTAATAGAGCATTACGTAAATCTTATTAATTTGTTCAAAATACACCTTTAATTAATTTGTATATTAAAAAAATACTTTATTCAAAACATATTTTAAAGCCAAAATTAAAATTTTAATATAGTTCTAACAGCATTTCAAAAAATATGGTATATTCTAAAAATAAAGCAAGATCATTAGCATCTAGTGAATCTCAGCAAGCATCATATGTTATATAAAATTTTGGT
>KK119116.1:8311-38840 GCA_000611955.2 Stegodyphus mimosarum
CAGTAGATTTGACGTTTTAATTCTGAACAGAGGCGCAGGCAGGTGAAGAACTGGTATAAAACAAGGAAGCCAATCTGAAGAAAGCTTTATACGCAAGTCAAAAGGAATACAATGCATTACAAAATTATTTTTTAACACTTTTACCAATTCATTTCTAACTTCGATGACAGACAAATCATTCATAATAAAATATCTACAATACATATATTTACTATTTTAAACAAACTTCCCTGTCCGGTATGACGTTAAACAGTACCGAATGCCGTACCAATGGACCAGACTTGAAATCCCATGGAAAACATAGATATATGTAGTGTACTGTCTCCCCTTCTCGCGGGTGTAGTATCGCTTTACCTCTTGAGGGTGTATCCTGAGCAGCGCCCTTGTTAAATGACTGTTAAATGAAAATGACTTCGGCCACTCCCGATCAGTACCCGAATACTGAAGAAAACAAAGTACTGGATCATTAAAAAAGAATAAGCACCTTGTCCAAATGGGCGGAACCTTGCATGTTAAGCATTCGTGAAGAATGGCCAATGAAAATTCTCGCCAATACCTGTGAATTCATATGGAATGCTTCTCAACTCGTCAAAATTTTCAGATTTATTCGTTATTGATTTTTTTTTACTGAAATATATTACATACGCTGAGAATTTTAATTTACACCTAAAGACTTACAGGCATCGAATGTTTCTCAGGATTCGAATCTGGGGCTAACGATATGCAGCCAGGGTCGTCAGTTAACTACACCATTAAAGGAAAGAAAAGACCATTTTTAATTATTGTAGCTGACATTTCAGTAATACTGATACGATTAGAGGCAAAAATAAGTTTGTATTTGTTTGTATTTTTATTTTTAAGAAATCATAAATTCATTAAGTTTAAATAGTGTGTAGCGTCATTAGTGTTTTAGGTGCTGAAGACATGAAACCTGTGCAGTGCCCTCACCGGGATTCGAAACTGGACCTCTCGAATACTCATCGAGTATGCTTCCAGTTACGGACGGCTGGGAAAATTTCAAGGGAAGTTTAAAGTGCCACTGTAGGCTATAAATTGGAAAATTAGTAGCTGTAGTGCTGCGTTTTATCCGACGATTTTCATATTCAACCTACCAACTGATTGCATTGTCTGAGATACGTAAAGTTACAAGGTAATTCTTTTGTAATTTACCTATTTCACTGAGCTGGAGTTTTGTTGAAATGTTTCCGATTTTAACAAAACTCCAGCTGAGGTTTGCGGCAAAATATTCAGGAAGGATGACAATTTGTTGGACCGTTTCGTTTTTTTTATATGCAACGCCGAAAACAAAGAAGAAATAAAAAATAGCGGAAACCGCAACATTCCACAAAATTCTATACAAGCACATTTTTAATGAATTTGTAGAATAGCTTGATGACGTGGAACTGACTGAGAGGTATTACTAGAAGGGTGGTGCCACGTTCCACACGTCGAAACAAAATATGGATTTGATCTCCTTTGGGGACGCATTATTTCCAAAGGTTTGTGTCTTCCGCATTCACCATATCTATCGTCCCCATCGCGATAAACCACGGGCGCTGGACGAATTAAAGGCTAACATTTCTAGGAAAATTGCAAGCATCACTGCCACACATTGCGGAGTGTTGCAGACAACATGGAGCGGCGACTTCGGGTAGCATAATGGCAGATCGCACATTCAGTTGAACAATGTTAAACGAAGTACGTACACTGCGCATGCCCAGAAGAGAATTTGGCGCAATTACGACTTTGGCGTAATTTTAAAAGAAGATAAATATGGTATATGGTTTATATTCTGTTATCTGGACGTAAACAGTTCGGGGTTTTAAAACTTGTTAGGTTGTACGTTGCCTCATTACTTAGGTGTAAATATCGATTGTAAGCTCCCCAAATTTTCGTTTAAGAAGGATTACAAAACAGGAAACATTGCGTGATGTTGTTTATTGATTGTACTTCTGAGGAATGAAAAGTAATCGATTATGGACCTTGCGTTCCATTCATAAATACTTTAACAATTTAAGGAATATATGTAGTTTAAATTACTGAATTAAAGCCAAAGAAATTGTTAGAAATAACTGATACTAAATGTAATGTTTATGAACAAAATATACCAAAATGAAATGAAACAGAAGCAAGTGCAATAAGCACAAAAAAAATGTCCATAGTATTGCAATCGTCGTTAAGGCCTACATGACGAACAGACTTGTGTAGGGTTGTTTATTTTTATTCGCCAGTATTTTCTCCCACGCCAACGGTACACTACTGAGCATGCGCAGTAAGCGAAATTCCTTAACATTGATCAACTCAATGTGCGCTTTGCCATTACGCCTTCGGGTATGCCTACGCAAGTTTTAAAACGTTTTATAGGCTTCGTATCATAATCATCGCTTCTTGTATAGTATTTTGCGGTTTTCGTTGTATCTTATTTCTCCCTTTTTTCGGGCTGCACTTCAAAAACCGGATTAGACCACTAAAGTTTCCTTCTTCCTGAATCTTTTGCCGCAAACCGCATCAAAATTGAATACATTTTAACAAAACTGCAGCCCAACGAAATAAGTCAGTTCTAAAAGAATCGCCCTGTATATTGTCATTTTACGTAACGAACGGGAACCATAAGAATTCCTTGTGCGTACTCTCTGAATGTGGAATCACCCTGAATGAATGCATGTTAAGAAGTCTCTTCATTTCTTGAGTGACGAGATCACGATTCCAACTGTTAAGCCCATCACCATCATCTCCAAAAGCGATTTTGATACAACCCCTTGAAATGTCAATATAGTAGTCGATATTTACCGGTTGATCCGAATCATTAATTATCATTATTAGGAGGTGCTGTGGAGGGTGTGTACAATTACGCATGCGCTATTACGTCGATCTCCCATTTCCCAAACTCCAGCATGCGGGAGAGGAAGTAAAAGAAACTGGCGTGACTGTTACCCAAAAATCGGTCGGCGGAAATTAATTGATGCAAATCTTCCAATTACGAAATGTGCCGCCATTTGCATACAATTACTATGTGTGGCTCGACTGAATCGGCAAGGAATGCAAATGGGATTTCCTTTTCCTTTGAAAGAGAGAATCCCCCAGAATTAACGAATCAAAGAGCTGAGTCTGAAAGGGAAAGAAACAGTTCCATATTAAAATAGGGGGATTTTTACGGACTTGCAAGCAGAAAAGTACCACGTGACGTGGACGTGAATAATTTGTGACTTGTTAGGGCTTTATTCTTTTCGTCGAAAGTTTTTCTTAAGTAACTTGGGGTTTAGACTGGAAAAAAAAAACAGCCAGGCCAAACTCTGAATCTGCAGATTTGCTAGATGTAGCATAAACTGGTCCGAAACATTTTCTCGAATCCTAACTGCCTAAAGTTACTTCGAAGTTTAAAATGGTAAAAGGCCACTCACGTCAAACTTTAAAGATGTAGCAGATGTAACATAACATAACATACAATATTTCTTCTAATGTTAGACTTACGTTTTGTTCCTCCTTTAGACATTGTGAGATATGTAGTTGTATATTTGATGCTTAAAATTTCCAAATACGTTAAAATATTTTATCGCGTGTTCCTTAACTTTTATTTCAAAAAATCTGATGTACACACCACAAGCCCTCCTTGTACGGAATATTAAATTATAACATTTTGCACTTCATTTAAACTTATTGGATTGAATTAAATCTACTTCGTCGATGGCACATAAACCACAATAGAATTAATGCACACCTTAAAATTCACTATGTTTGTTTACCATAGCGAATACTCTAGTGCTAGGGTCGCTCAAGAACGTTACATCTCATTCATTTTATAACTCGGAATGCGCACAAATTATGTATATCATCTGAAGAATTATCTAATCGTTGTCACATGTTCTATTAAAATACTATAATAAATCTAAAAGGATGTATAAAGGAAATTAAATAAGCGAAAAAAAAAGAAAGAAACAGTTTTTCATAGGCGATTCAGTATTTCTCAATCAATTAATTAAGTTCTCACTGCGCGACAAGGCAAAAATACAAAAAAACTCAAAATATTTATATTAAAAATTACGAAGTAAATCTTATACACTTATTTCCTCGAATAAGTTCCAGAATGGATTAAACATCATTTAATTCGCAATAATAAAAGAATGCGTTATCTTTGTTGTTGCGAAGCTTAGTTTCTCTTGATTGGCAACAAATCCACTATTCTGCTAAGTTTCAAATGTAAACAAATATGGCTGCTATGGTAAAAAAAAATTAGGCTTAGCCGCTCTTAAACAACTTTTATATTGTTGATAACCTGCATATTATAGTTGTAGGCATAAAAATCTTAGTGTTAATCTTAACCAAAGGCTTAAAATTCTTAACCGGAGGATAAGAACAACATAGTTCTGTCATTTTTAAAGCACAAAATCCGCAGTTTATAAACATATAATAATGAATAAAGGTAGCTCACTGAGCCGACTAACAGAGTGAATATATATATATATATACTTTTGGTGCGGGAGATTGCAACCAAAATAGGAGGTGCACACCTATATGTTATAGTAGTCTCATATACAAAATTTAAATGTTTTGAATCTAGTCGTTTTTGAGTTATGCGAGATAAATACATAGATACGTACGTACGCATGCACAGACGCCACGAAAAAATCTCTTCAGAATTCATTTTAAATCATTTTCATAATTTTTTTGGCGCGAAAACGGTTCTTTATTATGTCCTTACGTACAGATGTCACGCATAAACATCCTTATCTTTCATTCGAAAGCAATCAAAATGGATATTTTCGTTGAAATATGATGCTAGAAATTTTTCGAGATTGCAATACTTCCGTTTTACTTCGTGTTGCCTCGAAGTATGATTGATTATCTTTGTTAATCCTCGTAGAAAATATTTATTTAGGCTTGATATGGAAAATTTCTTATACTCTCGCTGTTTGATATTTTACGAAATAATTTGCAAAATGCAGCTACGCCTTTAAATATGATGGTTTACAATATATTCAGGGGCTGTGGTAATCAAAATAAAACTCGCTGATTTTTGGCTGAGTAAATTTCATATTTTCATCGAAACGTTATTATTACAGATCAATGCAAACTGTTTTCCTGCCCAAGTACAAAGGATAAGGAATTTTCACACACCCTTTTACCTGCCATCGTGGTGTAAGCTATTAGCCATATCAGTGATAATAATCCTTGTGGTGGCAGAGGTCATTTTCAGTGAAAAGTTAGATCAAATATCAGCATAATTATATATGTACGTAGAGGGATTATTAGCAATTGCAATCTGTGTGAAAAAGATGTTTTATGATAATTGCCAATGCACAGTTTTATTCAAAGTGAACTTTCCTAATTTACATTCTTACTTATTTAGTGTGTTAAATTTCGAATTCACTCTTAAATGTATTCCCTGCACAAGAAGTATTCTTGAAACAGAATGAATTTATCCTACACACAACGAATATGCTTAATTTATTCATAGATCACTTTTAATGTTAACAACAGGTATAATAAGATCATTCATGATATATGTTTTGAATCTTACGCTTTCAAAATCAAAGGAATGCAGGCATTGAGTAATACTAGTTTCATTGTAACACTTCCAGGTGTTCCCAGCTCAATCAGTGAGTGATAGGTTTCTCGAAGGTGAAAGGTTGACGAGTAAATAAACTTGTAAAATGGAAACATTACGAGATTTTCTACTAAAAGTATAGCAGTATTTATACTCCCTACTTTCATACCTGCGAAAGAAATGCAAAATAAAATGTAAACAACATCATGCGCTCAGTTCAAAGACATGCACAGTTTCAAAGATTCTGCGTCACAAGAGCAATAAAAACTCATTGGTCCATTTTGGGAACCCCTCCCTCAGTGGCGATACTGGTGTGCACATGTGAATTATGCAACCGGGCCTTGTTAAAAAAATTAGGCTGGTTTGTTTGTTAGGCTGCCTTCATACTGTAGCATAAAGGCATAAGTGGTTTAAGCCGAGCTACGTTGCCAAGGCAACCAGTCTTTGCTACGTCACAAAATCTGGTTTAGGGTTCTTGGCGTAAGGTTCTAACTTTTCAACTTTATGCCGACTTGGAAAGCCAAAGCGAAGCGGCAACAAGCAGAGCGAACGCGGGAAAGCTGTAAACACATCCACGCATGCGTAAATTTAGCTTCTCTCATTGGCCACAGCTAGGTGTGAACTCCCGTATTTTATGTCCTTATGACTATGCCCCCGTCTGAACGCAGCCTTAGGGACTAATGGGGAAACTGCAATGGCCAGCCATCAGAATAAAGAAAAAATTCTATGAGAAATGCAAAAAAGTAGAAGAAAATGCGTGAAATTATAATAGTGATAGCATATTGCCATAGTTTTTTTTAATTCACAACATAACTGCGCGCAGCTTAAGTATTCATAATCTATTATATATTAATACTATTAAATCATCCGTTTAAATAAATTGTAAAATCAAAAAATAAATAAACTGCACATTCATTAATCTTCCGGATCCTTTCGACTCGTATCGAAATAAAAGATAAATACAATTCTCCGAAGTGTGCTATTCCTTTGAGAGTTAATTTAATTTACATAACCAAATGAACAAACTCTACAAATTAAACTGCTTAAAACATACGCAAAGTGTTAATAGTATTTTCTGTTAATTATGCTATGGTTTATTCCCCTTTACTGCGCTTCTTTTAACATCTGTCGGATTAATTGTGATTTGGGGTTGACCGTGGGCGTTGTCCCCGGTATTATCCCGGTTAATTGGGAACGTACTGTACACGAAAAGGTTTTTTTTTCATTAGAAATCCATAATTAAGTGGAAAGAATAATAAATGCAATTTGCGTTAATAATCTATGCAAATATTAGACTCAACTATCGACGAAACGCATGAATCAAATGGTAATTTTCGTTTTTATTAATATCAGTTATATTCCTAATTGTAGTGCATTCTTTAGATTTTCAAAACACTCTAGTTTCAAAACTAATTTGCAGGCTGATTATAATTGCACTAAAGAAAATGTGTACTTTTGACCAATAACGTTCAGAAGAGAGTTAAGTGGAAATAATAATAACAAAAAAAAATCTGAAAGTTTTCAGATTTTATATTACGCCCGAAGGCGCCTTCTTTTTAAAATTTTATGTGTTACTTTTAATTATTAAATATCATGTTCTTCGAACATAAACCATGAAATTCAATTCAAATGCAATATCGCAAAATACTAAAAGGAGTATATCTTTAGAATTTCCGATACATACTCTCGCGTGCTGGAGCATTTTTTTTTTCGTACAGAATTGCCATTGCTCGTTTTGAAATCGTTGAGTTTCTTAATCAAAAGCTCATAAATGCTTTACAAAATATGACATAGATAGTAAACCAAGTTCCAAATTTGAGTTTCCAGATGCCCATATTCGGGTGGAGACGTACGTCATTCAAAATTAGATGACTCTAGGTACCGTTGCTGTATCACATTGCGAAAAACGTACATACATTTTTGCAGATTCTTCATTATTTAATTTCTTTATATATAATACAGGGCTGCAATATTTGTTGGCAACAGTTTGAAAGGTAAACCGACATTTAAAGTTTTCAACGCAAAATTCTAAAGCGAAATTAATAGTCCTCTTTGGGATAAAAAAAATCTGAAAACTTTCAGATTTTACATTACGCCCAAAGGGACTTTATTAACGTTTTGTGTGTTATCTTTACCTATTAAATATCATGTTTTTCGTGGCACTTAAACCATAAAATTCAATTCAAGAGCAATATCGCAAAATAATTTTAAAATGAGCATATGTTTAGAACTTCCCATACACAGTCTCGTGCGCTGGAGATAAAAATGTTTCCTGTTTCCTACGGTGTTGCCATTGCTCGCTTTGAAATCGTTGAGTTTCTTAGTCAAATATTCGTTAAAGCGTTCCAAAATATGAAATCGATAATAAAACAAATTTCAAATTTGGGCTTCCAGATTCCCGTTTACGGGGGAGAATTACGTTATTCAAAATTGGAAAGTAACACTGTTTTATCACAGTGCGAGAAACGTACAAACATTCATGCAGATTCTTCATTATTTAATTTCTGTACATATAATACAGGGCTCTAATATTTGGTCGCAACAATTTAAAAAGTGATTCGCATTTTATAGTGATTCGACGCAAAATGCCAAAAGGAAATTAATAGCCCTTCTAGGCAAATTGTCCCTAATAAATAATAATATAATAATATAATTCTAATTTCGTCGACTAGTGAACTGAGTTAATTTCAAAATTCGCTAAAAGTGCATTGCCCCTTTGTTTTCCTCCGGCTCCTTTTCCTTCTGAGAAGAAAATTGTATATTATTTTGCAATTGTAAAGCGTGTATCATTAAGAATAGTATGATTTTAAAATGAAATAAAATAAAACCTCTTTCAAATAAATCCAGACTTTTTTTCATATTATTTTGTTAATGTAATTTATGCAGTTATGTTTTGAAAAAAAAAAACATCATTTAAGTGCACACATCGTCTTAGCTCACAGAATGAAATGAAACCAGTTTTCGGTTAACGTATGCAATAACTCGACCCTAAAGGCCCGAATTTAGCACTCAGTGTTTATTCTTAATGCTTTAAGGTTTCGTTTTTTATTCGCATAAAACATTTATTTCAAATAACTCCCAAAAAACGCAATGTCAAGGAGTTAAATAACAACTTCTGGGAAGCTAACTAACTGTTGCATTTTGTAAAATTTATCTTTCATCAAACGTTTTTTGCAATATATCGATAGTCACATGAGCAGTGTGACATGTAACACCATCATGTTGGAACCATATGACCCCTAAATCGATACCTTCAAAATTGAGCACAAAAAATTATCATAAATATGTATCGCATACTTGGCATGTAACTGCATCTCCTCCTTCCTGTGGTAGCCCGATGATGCGACAATGTCATAAACTAAAACCTTTTTCCGAAAGCAAGGGCGTTTTCGTGCAAGTCTTAAGTTTTTTTCCCACCCAAATCGATAATTTTGTTTGTTAGTATGTCCAGTCAAGCAGAAATGAGCTTCATCTGAGAAGATGATGCTTTGCTCAAAATTGATGTTATTGAAGCTCGCATAATGAGCAAAGAATGAATGAATCAGCGAAGAATTAATGCAAATAATGAGCCATGATGAGTAAAGAAATAAGTGATGATTCATGCTGTGATAGCATTTTAAACAATGTATAAGGTATTTCTCCCGCCTTCTTCGCATGCCTTCATGGTGTAGTGGTCTGCATGCTCGACGCGTAACCGAGAGGTCCGTGTTTCGATTCCCGGCGAAGGCGTTGCTCATTTTTCATCTTTCCTGCTTCGAAGTAACCTAATGATCCTACAAGTGGCGCCCAAACTAAAAGGTGGTGGATGATGATTCTCCACCACGGCGATTGGGGCCCTTAATCCCCTGTCGCCCTTTAAAAGGGGACCATATAAGGTATTTCTCCCGCCTTCGTGGTGTAGTGGTGTGCATGCTCGACGCGTAACCGAGAGGTCCGTGGTTCGATCCCCGGCGAAGGCGTTGCTCATTTTTCATGCCTGATGCTTCCAAAAATACCTAATGTCTCTACACTGGCGCCCGAATTAAAAAGGTGGTGGATGATGATTCTCCACCACCGCGATTGGGTCCCCAAAACCCCAGTCGCCCTTTTAAAAGAGGGAGTATATAAGGTATTTTTCCCACCTTCTTCGCATGCCTTCGTGGTGTAGTGGTCTGCATCTCGACGCGTAACCGAGAGGTCCGTGGTTCGATTCCTGGAAGGCGTTGATCATTTTTCATGTCTCCTGCTTCGTAATAACCTAATGTCTCTACAAATGTTGCCGTTTCGTTTTAAACTCATATCATTATTTTTGGAATATCTTATACAGGTGAGAAAGCTTTAACTTTGCCTTTATTTTTTTAAATATTATAAAGATAAAAAAATAAATTAATTCCTTTTCCGCGAAAATATCCTATAAAACATAATATTTTATAAAATTGAATAATCAAATGTTTTTTAACTTAAATTATCAATTTTTTTAATTATTTTAATTATTAAAAATCCAAATCATTTATATTTCAAATTAATTGTGAACGATTTGTTTCCATAGGCGGGAGAAATAATCTTGCTTACAATTTTATTATTATTAGCTTAAACGAGGAAATTATAGTAAACTTAAGACAGTATAATTTTTGCTTGCAGGAAACGAAAAGCATATGATTATGAGGCAAATAAATATCGACTCATTCACATTGTTTTTACTTGAGCAAATCGGAATGTTTATCGATTATTATGCAAACGATATCATTTCAATGCAAGTTAATTAAATTAAGCCTTCATTTTACCCCCATGGTAGAGTAAGGTAATTAATTCAAAATTAAACAAACCATAACAATTTTAAAAAATAGCAACTTTATATTTTTTTTAAATATAGCAAATTAAATAAACAGACTAAATAAGAATTTCAAGCTTTTAGCAACCAACCAACAAATTAAAATTAATGAAAGACTGAAAATAGTATCCGTAGTAACTTAGCAAATAAAATTTAAAGTTTAATACGTCGCAGCTTACAAAGAATGAGGAGCAGCACGTTTCAAGATTAACAGTCTATAACAGCACCTTTGAAGATTCGCGAGTAATTCAACACCAGAGAAATTTCACTTCAGTTGTGACTGTAACTGCGAAAAAAACAGCAATTAATCTATCCAGATTTAAAAATAAAATAAAGCCTTTTAAGGTACATCTCCCGCCTTCTAGCATGCCTTTGTGGTGTAATGGTCAACATACTCGGCGCGTATCCGAGAAGTCCGAGGTAGCATCAAAAATCCTAATGCCTCTACAGCCTTTCTGTTTTAATATTTAATTATCACGTTGCCACCATAAAATAAAAAAAAGTTTTATTTTCCTTCATACAGAGTAACTTGAATATTAGCCATGAAATTGGCACTTTGAAGTTATTAAGACCAGCACTCTTTAACTGTCAACGATTATCCTATTAACTTTAACAACCTTTTCCAAAGGAACACATTACCAATTAACTGTCTCACAGATTGCTGCACAAAATATTTTCTTCGAACACAGGATATTCCCATGATTATTTATATATTATCTCATGGACCAGTTGTCCTTCGCGCATGCTACTAGACGAAACTCGAGACAAGATTATTTTTAATATTGTTGTTATTACGATGAGATTCGAGCGAAAGGGGTCAAACTAAATTCCAAAGGGACTTACGGTTTCACCAATGACAATGACGCATCGTTATTTCCTTTTTGATGATTTATTTAACAGAGCGAAAGGCCCTCGGGGAGAACTTATGAAGATGCTACAACCGACAGCCAAACATGATTGTAGTTTCACCTCTTAAGTAAATACTTTATTTCGGTTCTCCTAGAAAACTAGCTTTGCATAATTTATCCCGTCAGATAACAAATGCAGTTAAGACAGTATAAAACATATGTTATTTCCCATGGCTCCTTGTTACTGCGATTAAAGATATAGTTGACTGCGATGCTTATGGATCAATTTCAAAACAAGTAAACCTTTTCCAGAACCATCATCCTCATGAGTAGATAAATATCTCACTAAATAATAGCGAACACTTGGTTATTAATTGAGAAATACTATAGTATGCAAATTAAATGGAACAAAGCGATTTTGTTGATAATTTATGTAGCTACTTTCCTGTAGAGTAAAATTGTTGCACGTGTACGGGTTCGTAATGGATTGAATGCACAAATCAATAAAAAGTTAGTAAAATTTATTCTTTTCCCAAAAAAATAAAACAAAATGCTGAAATTTACTCAGAGGTATTCGTACAATATTACAATATATCACAGTAGTTATATTTTAAACTACTACACGTTGAATAGAACTCAATTGAAAACTCAGAGAAAGGTAATCCGATCTCATCGCGAATTCGCTACAATCAATAACAGCATTAAGTAAACAACCACTGTTCGCTTAAAACAATTAAATTGAGATGTTTTCCTTCGGCTTTTATAAGCTTTTTAATCATGCACGAGAACATTCTGGTATTTTCTCAAATTTTCTGGATAGCAAAAGTGTACAATTACGAGATTCTATTTATCAAATGCGCTTGCTCTTGTATTTTAACTTTTCCGGCGTAGCTTTCTCTTCAAATAAATCTCGTGCTGCATTGCACGGGGATATAAAACAATTTTAATCATATTTCTACTGAAAATAGCAATTTAAATACAAATTCCCGAACAATATTAATAAAATTTGTAAGGTTTTAGTTAAACTAACAAAGTTTTATTTTAATTTGCCTTTTTCTATCTGTTCTTATTTCAAGTTCCCGTTAGAATAAGCGCGCGTTTCAGCTTTATGCTAATTTGAAGTGCAGCCAAATTCTATTTAAACGAGAGGTAGGAACCTCCTTAGTGTGAGAGAGCTTTTAGTCTCAGACCGCTGTTACTCTATTCGACGTTCGCCTGATTAGCTAGTATTTACATTCTAAGCCGTAGCGCTGTTACGTCATTACTTATTGAAGTAATTCTAAGTGCCTTAGTATTAGTTAAATCTTGCTACGCACCATTTAGTTTAGTGGCCAACCCGCGTTATAGCTCTGTGAGCAACGACTACTTAATTTCTATTTAATTTTAGTTTAAATTATTTGATTGTTCAGTTTAAGACCCAAGTGTGGTTTTTACTTTCTGTATCCTTCCCGAGTTGGGGAGTTGGAGTTTTACTTCTTTATCATGGAAAAGTACTTTTACTGTGCTTTTAATCATTCACTCTTTTGTTGTATCATTATTTTCGATGTTAGAATGACCTTGCAAAGGTTTTTGACATTGACACAATCTTACGTTTTTAATTTTTTGTATAATTCGATGAATTTACAATTCCATTAATAAGAAGCAGATTGCCAGTGCCATCTGCAGTGAAAAAATGTCATCATTTTGCTAAGACCTTCCCTCAGAATGTACCACAAGTTTTCGACAGGATTTAGGACTGGTGACTTTTCGGGCTAATCTAGCACAGTAAGTTTATTTTCCGATATGATGAATTTTATTTTCCGCAAGATTATGAATTGGGGCATGAAGCCAGAAATCATGCTGAAGCACAATCTTATTTCTTAAAATTTCTATATACTTCGATTAATTTACCATTCCGTCAATAGGAACTAGATTTCCAGAGCTAGCTAAAATGAAAGGAACCCCCCTCCAAAAAAAATTTGTTTCTAAAAGTATTTTACGATTTGTCGGAAATATGATGAGATCTATTGATTCACTCTTGCTTTGTCTAACAATGGTAGATGCGTACCAATGAATAAATAAATGAGCCTCCTTCGCTAAAAATACTCTTTTCCCAGTAATTTATGGTCCAAGATTTGTATTTCATGGCCCGCAATAATCGCTTTGCTTTATTTGATGTGTCAAATTGATTTTTAATAAGCTTGCTAGCCTTCCGACCAACAGTGAGAAGTTATGCTGCGCGTTTGGATAAGGAATATTAATACCAACAGACAAAAGATCTCTTTTAAAGTCTTTGTTGGTTTTTTAGAGACATTAGATATTTTTGAAAGCAGGAGAGATGAAAAATGAGCAGTGCTCTCGCTGGGATTCGGAACCACGAACGTACGCGCCGAGTATGCTGACCACTACACCACGAAGGCATGCTTAGAAGGCGCGAGAAATACCTTACATACTTCCCCTTTTAAAGGGAGACTGGGGATTAGAAGACCCAATCGCCAAACCCTGGTGGTGGAGAATTATCGTGCAGCATCCTTTTTAGTTCGGTTGCCACTGTAGAGACATTAGGTTATTTCGAAGCACGAGAGATAAAAAATGAGCAATATCCTCGGTGGGACTCAAACGACGGACTTCTTCCGAGTGTACTGATTGCTCCACCATGAAGGCATACTAAGAAGGCGGGATAAATACCTTATATATTAAAATAATGCCTCTTAATTCTTTCTAACCTTTATATCTACTTTTAGTATACCCAAAAGAATGAATGCAAAAATGGCTTACTCTGCTCACAGAAATAAGTTCTAAAATGTTGTAGTAATAGTAATTTATTGGCTAAACCAATTTGAAGTATTCGAAAGCAGACATCCAGACGACATTGGGCTGATCAAACTGCTTTGAAGGACCTGCTGGCACCAGCGGACAACCAATTTTGTGTGAAAAAATCGCTTTGTCCCAAATAATTTCCATAGTGTAGCAATTTATTAAAATAACTTAATGTAAACATACCAGAAAATTAATTTTTAACAGTCTCTTTCTTCTGGCCACGCATCAGTAACTGCTGCTAATTAATACCTGAACTACGTATACCTATCAACTACGATTTTTTTCCGTTGATGGAAGAGTGAAAATAGCAAGAATAATGAGTATTTCATAATGAAAAACTCTGTATTGACACAACGAAAAAGCAGTAGATAGTAAACCATTTGTTTTCCAAACATGTGCTGGTTAATAAATGTTTGTTTCTCGCTAACGCAGAACTCGCCAAATCCAAAATCTTGCCAAGGCCACTACAGAAGACGTGTATTTGTATTTACGTGTATATGTTTATAACAGTAGGCGCCCAGCGTGCTGACCACTACGCCACGAAAGCATGCGAAGAAGGGGAAAGACAAACCTTATAACCTTTCTAGTGATATTTAAGGGGACGTTTAACTGTCAGTAAAAATGTAAACAAACATATGAGAAACGTTATTTTATGTTATTTTAATTTCCACAAATAATACCTTTTATTAGTAGTAAAATACGAATACGCAAGCTATGAAGATTGCAATTTATACAAATGTGTTTCACTGTAAATCCAAGGATGACTCACCCACACATAATAAATGCCCAATAGGTGTCATATCATGGTGCTTTATTTCAACGTACCATTGCCGAAAATAAAAATACCTAAATCTCATTTAATGATAAGAACCAAATTAACGATAGGTTCTTTATTCAAAACTAAAAACCCGAAATGACCGCCGTTCTAGATATTATAAATTGTAATTAAAATGATTTGGGCAAAGGTGTCTGCTAATTCAAACTGAATTACGCAGGGCAGGCGGCGAGAACGCCCCTTTGCTTACTGCCCCACGGAGTTTCCCCCTACTACTTGCTTAATTGCTTAAAGTAGAGTACAATGAATGAAATCACTGGCGGTCCATTTCTTTGTCAAGAAAGCCATTTTTGTGCAGCTTTAGCTCCTTTTCTCTCCTCTTCAGTGCTGTATTTTCTAGGAGGCATTCTTAAAAGAAATTGCGTTAGGACGTAGTTTTTATGTAAAACAGATGACTGCCGATGCAAACAAATGTTCACCTTCCCCCTGATACGCTCAATTTGCGTTCAGCCTTAAATTGTTTCAAAACAGATGATTGCTAATGCAAACAAATGTTCACCTTCCCCCTGACGCGCTCAATTTGCGTTCAGATGTAAACCATTTCAAAAACAGATGATTGCTAATGCAAATAAATGTTCACGTTTCCCCTGACACGCTCAATTTGCGTTCAGCTGAGGATTCAGTTTAAAATACAACGTCGGAATAAAATCGGGCAAAATTTTAAACTCTTTACGCGAAAGGATATTTAGCGTAGGAGTTTGGGTAAACTTACGTGAGGAGATGTACTACGCATAACTCGTTAGTTGGTTTCGTCTCCTTTCATTTCTCAACGTTTGCAAGTTTCTAGGTAATTCATATGTAAATATAGTTAAATACATAATAAGTAACAATTGTACCAATTAAAAATATTGAAATACCATGATAATTTAATTAAAACAATGATAACTATTGTGACAAAATTTATTTTACTATTTGAATGCCATGGCAACTTCACCACATTGGCTAGTACAGTTACGCAAGCAACCAATAAACTGTCGGCGACAAACAGACACTTGAGCCGCATATAATAAAGATACTGCCAGTGTAACAAATAAGCAGTAAAAAACTTACAGCAAGATGCATATCTGGAAAAACACAAAACACTAACGAGAGTTCACGTAATGTCATTTGGAAGAATTGCTCCAAGGAAACATTTGTATCGAAAACCGGATTCGATATGGCTGTTGTTACAGCAATTAGTCGCTTTTATTTTGAATGTTTAAATACTTTAGGTATGGAACAGGAAGATGTAAGTTCGTGTTCATTATACATTGGGCAGAGGCAAGATAAACGTCATATAGAACAAAGCGAAAAGTACTGTTCGACTGTACAGAAGAAAAGAAGAATTACCAAAACCAGAACTGTGTAAAGTAGGTAAACGTAATAAAAATGTAAATAAGGAAGGAGAAATATATGGTACAGGAAGTTTTTAAATAGATTATTAGTTAAGAAAATATTTAGTTGAATTTACTGAAAGTGTTTGAGAAAATTTCTAAAATAATATTCAGTATTTCTTACCATTCTACAATTTTATTAGTAGAAACAATATTTATGCATACGTAAAACAATGTTAATATATTTTATGTTAAATAAAATCATGTATTAGGACATACTGAGAAGTAAATACTAAAGGTAAAAGTAAAAATATTCTTAAAATGTATTTTTCTCATAATGAAATTTTCGTGATAGTTGCAGCTTCAAAATGCTCCATGCGCTTTAATTTATATTCAAAATGATTTCAATTTGTAATTTCGAATCCTGTTTATACATGTAACAAAACTTGGTGTGCATTTTGAATGCAAATTCATAAAGAACATAAAAGTCAAATAACAGTGTATTAAAGTGGGAAATTTTGTACAAAATTTAGGTACACCTAAATGAAATATCAATTAAAATTTAACATTTTATGCAATTCACTAATTGATACCAAATTGTGTTTTTAATGCGTTTTCAATTAAAATAAAACAAAAAAAAACAAGAAATGGGAAAA
Organism: Stegodyphus mimosarum; assembly: GCA_000611955.2. Taxonomy (NCBI): domain Eukaryota; kingdom Metazoa; phylum Arthropoda; class Arachnida; order Araneae; family Eresidae; genus Stegodyphus; species Stegodyphus mimosarum. Next base: position 25,118 of record KK119116.1, read on the forward strand.
AATAAGTCGCATGGAGCATTTGGAAAAAAAATTGAAATTAAAAAGAAATTTAAAAAATTGCAATGAGACAGAAATATGTTTCAAAGATATTTGATATAATTATGCTAAAATATACGTGCATGCAAAGTTTTATATCTCTATAATAGTAATTTAAAAAAAAGTACTTGAACGTCCACTATCCACTTGAACGTCCACTGTGTAAGGATAATTTCATTCATCATTTACTAAGATATCAGTAATAATAATAATATTTTTATCATGTCGTTGATGCTTCAAATAACGTAAATTCATATCCCTATATTTAATCCAATAAGCGGAAAACAGTCATGTTTAAAGGCCATACTCGAAAACATTTCTTGGAAAAATATTTCTAAATAACTCCTTTAAGGACCGTCATTTTCGCGTGCGCCATTTTATAAACTGGACATTAAAACAAACTGCAAAATTATTTTCAAAACTTTCGCTAAGTAATTACGATGCATCTGCAAGATGTAGTAATTCATATTCCTTCGCATTCATTCCATAAATTCTTCGTCAACCGTAAAACTCTCGAAAAACTTATATTGCCCCTAAGAGGGTAGGCGGAGGTGGAAAAAAAGATTTTGATATGCTTAACTGACACAGAGTAATATCTTTGCGCTTCCTAGTATGAACAAGCGAAAGAAGAATTCGCCTTGGAACAACAACAACAACAGTGTGAGAGTTCCAACATTTTGTTTTCTGTCAATCCTTCACTCAAGCCAGAAATTTGCTGCAGGCATGTGCCATTGCCATCACATTTTTGGCGAAAGACGAAAATAACAAAGTTGTCACGTAATGTCCCCGTGGATGTCACATGTTTCCTTCTCATCTCAGAAATATTTTCCAACCTTTCCATGACCTTGTCGGACATACTATTTCTTTGGCCGAAACCTGATGTGAATGAAATTAACCTTGGGGCGGCACAATGGCACGAGATGATGACAGGTGCGATCAGGAAGCATGCCAGTTTATATATCCTGGTCACTTACTGTCAAATTACTCAAGCTCTGATTTGCAGTTTATATTCCATTTTATCCATTAGCAGATTAGATAAAACGCAAATTAGCTGATAAGGGCTTGCTAATATATCCATCAAATAAATTATCCGTTATTGTCCTTTCATAGCCTTTGAAGTGCAACTTTTGAATCCACCTCTTTAATTTTGACATAATTGCTATAAATTTAAGGATAATCAAAGTGATTATATATGAATATTATCATAAAACTGTAGAACATGTTTGAAATATCTGTGGCAATATATCGCAATATCTTTGAATCGTTTCATAGAGGTTCATACATAATTCAGTTCCCCATGTTCCATATTTTTTTTTTATATTCGTGAAGAAAATTTTATCTTTGCTCTTAAATAAAGGAGGAATCTGTTTGGATGTTACTCATATTGCTGTAAAACGACAACACCTACGTCTACCAAATTTTGAGCTTCTATAGTCCTCCATCCGGTGCAAATTTAAATAATTTTTTATTAAAAAACTCAAAGGGTTGAAAGTAAGCAGTGTTAGAAGTAAAACACTTTTATCTCCAACACGCGAGACTGCTGCCGTTCGGCAAAATGTAATCCAATTTTAGTTAAAAACACTCCAAAATTTAAAAGCAGTGTGTTGCCAATGCCTGAATCAGATAACTTTATCTTCCACTCGCCAGCTTGTTGCCATTCATTAAAGCATAAAATAATTAACTTCCAGATTTAATCTGTTTGCTATGGTATAAGAAATTTGGAAATAATAAACGCAGTTCTTGAGAATGTATATATACTTTTTGATTTCTTTAATTTTAAGGTATTGTTGTTCTGTTATCGTAATCGGGTGCAGAAATGTATTTATGCATGCGTGAATGGATGAATGTGCATGGATGGATGATGTATATATGTACATACATATGTATCTATGTGTGTATAGTTCAACCGTTTCAAACGCAACCCTGGCTGGCATTCTGCCAAAACACATTAATCGCCCAAAAGGGGCGTTATTACTTGCTGCGGCTTAAAAGGTCGCGTGAAAGTCTTCCCTTCTCCGGAAAGAGATATGCTGAAGGGAAAGAAAGTCCCCATCCTTGCACCCTATTTTGAGAACAATTCGGTCCGAAAGGCGCGTGCGTGTTTGCGCTCATGCTCGCGGTTAAGGCAATCGAACTATGCACAATATATACGCACATTCATACATACACATGTTCATACATACGTACACTTCTAAATCCGGTGCTGATAACAGAAGAGTACCAATTTTAATAAAAATGCGTTTAAATCAGGAGATGTCTAAATTAGAGAGATAAAGTATTTTTAAGAAATTTTACCAGCTCGACTCATTAAAAACATCATACATATTTCCTTTTTTATGATAACTATTTTTAAAGATTCATCCAACGTTTTTGGAAAAGAAGATGAATTTTTAATTTCCAACAACGGCTGGCATGATACACAAATAATTCCCACCTCCACAAATGTGAAGAATGAAACTCGTGAAATAAAACTGTCGAAAAGGTAGAAAAACATATGTAAATCCAAATTACTCCTTACTTCCAAGTGGACCATTTCATAAAAAATGTGGCCCATTAGCGGCCGAGCGGTGAAGGTCTCTGAACATTGCTATTTCGAATTGGTGTCGCCACCAAACCGGATTCGAATCCCGGAGAACGGGCTGGCTGCATTGGCGTTTTTGTGGGTTTTTTATATTTAACTCGTGTATACGAGCCAGTTTTCCTTAGAAAGCTCTCCATCCCTCGAGGGCTTTGCTATAATTAAAATAAACCTTAAAACAGGGACTTAGTAATGGAGAAAATTCTAAACTAAACTCATTGGGGCAATAGCCGTTAGAGCGCCATGGCCTGCAGAACCCGGATATCTGCTCTCTATATATGGTCTATATATGCTCATGGAACCCAGAGCGTAGGCCCCAGGATACATGAGAATATGCGTGGTGGTGCTGCTGGAAGCGCTAGCCACTGTGCCACCAGGCCTCAATGGAGTAAACAGGCATCTTTAATTTCCACTTGAAATCGAATACTTTGTTAAAAGGGCTAACGCGCTTTTATTGCGACATTAGATGTCTTCACGAAGGTCGGGCCCGGGGTACATGAGCATATGCCCCGGACGAGTGGTCAGCTTGTTGCAGGATCCCCGGTGTTTAAACCGTAAGCAAACTTGGTGCACATTTTATAGACGCACTTAAGGGATGAAAGGCTACGTTAACCTTGTCCAGCCAACCACCGGACTTATGGTGCTGTTGCGCGAAGAGCTAGCCACTGCGCCACCAGGCCTCAATGCACCTTTTAATTTCCACTCGAAATCGAAGACTTTGTTGAAAGGTCTAACGCACTTTTATTGCGCCATTAGATATCTTTAGAATAGTTATAATTTAGCAATAGTTATAATCACTTCAGAATTAAATAGGTTTCGATTCGACCGTCTTGCCTTGGCTTGCTGCGTAAAAGATCTTGTGTTTATGTTCCCAAAACCAGTAATATAACCCTTTAGAATTTCATCGAACGTTATTTAAGTAATAATAATATTCTTCTTTATATGCTTATTTTATAATATAAGTTGTTAAAATCACATGTTTTGATTTATTTTCGTAGCGCGAAAAATATCGTTTAGGCGCTTTCATCACGAAAAAATAAATAAAAGTAGAAAAGTTGTTTCCAGGCTCGACACCCATAGCAAGTCATTTGTCATAACGTCAGTTGCTAAAACATTTATCCATATTTCATAACAGCACAAATATTGCATATTTCATGCATGCTGACCAGAAAATGATGGTAAAGTTTTGTGTTACTATTAACGGCTAAAATAGGTATAAACGATAAGGTATATTTTACCTCTTGATCAATGGTACTGAAAACTGTGATCGCTTCATTTTTCACCAGCGTGGTGAACAATTGTTCTCGCGCGATGATTTTCAGGATATGTTAAACATTCTTCCTGTATTTCGAAATAAAAGAAAAATGAATCCATTTCTCGGTTGTCAGGAAATCTGATATTTTTTCTTTGGATTTCGTTTCTTGGTGGATCACATAAAACTGCATTTAGAGTGAAACATTCATGCCTATAAAAACTCCTTGCATCTGCAATTACTGTTTTCTGTAAGAAATGCAGCTTGGCAGGAATTGCATTCTGCGGAAACGCATTGAGGTAGTTATAATATATTAGAGGATGCGTACTGGTTCGTAATAGATTGAATGCACGGAGAACCAATGATAGCTTAATGAAATTTATTTTCACAAAAGAAGCACTTTAGAATTCTAGAAGTTTCCACAAAAGCGCTCGTACAGCTCTTCTCAATATGACAGAACACAGTCAGTAGTGAACCACTTTAATGTACTAATAACGTTAAACACAACGCAATGCAAAGCTCATGTTAAGAGGGAAGCTCGGACGAATATATAAGTATAAACTAAAATTTTAGGATTGATGCACTTTTATAAGGTTTCCCCTCGGCCACCGAGAAATCTCCAGTACTTGCTCTTTCTCGAAATTGATGGAAGGCATAAACGGGTACATGTATATATAAGAGTAACTCAGGTAAACCCTGGGAGATTACTGGTTAGGATCTGTACTTAGGCAGTCTTGGCCATGGGGAGGTATAAAATCAATCTTCACAGAACTAGAATTTCTGGTTCATCGCTAGCTGGTTCGGACTCGGCAGGGACCACGTGGTACTGTTTCGTCCGTTGCGTTGGTTGTTGTGGAGCTATATGCTCAGATATTCATGGTTGTTTGGGGAGTAACACCCTCGTGATGGAGTCGGAGAGCCTTTAGACTACTTGAGGTTTCTAGAGGGTGCCTGGAGCCTCAAATATTCACATCTTTCTTTCCTTCCCTGAGTGCTTCTGGAACCAACTTGTGTATTCTATGACGTAGTGTTAGCAGGCCGGATTGGTGGTCCGGTCTGGCTGACAGCTTTGGAGTGACTTACTTCTGCTGTCCAGAGTTGGGACCTCTGTTGATGGCAGATGTTTTTACATTCCCTCCAGGACGGGGACGTAGAATGCGTGTTGTTCAGTATGCCTGTCAACTCGGCTTAGTCTTGGCTCGTCGGCTCGATCGGAAAGCTAGCAGCCCCTGGGTTCGCCTAGGGGTTGCGGTGTTTAACTGTGTTAAGGCAGCCTCGATCTAGTCAGGTCTGGGTGCCTCTTCTTCCTAGCCCATTGTCTCTAGCCCACAGTTAAATATAGGGATCAACTGCAATTATTCAATTACAGTATCAGCTACAGTTATACAGGAACCGGAAAAATGGTCGCCGATTTCGGCGACCTTTGGAGATTTCTAGCCAAATTTGGCGCCAAAAATTGGTTGCCAAAACTAAAATTTCTGTAATTATGTTCAGCTCAGAGTATACATGCGGTGAATTCAGAACTGCCTTCTCACAGAATGTTAGAATTACAATCAAGGTGTGTCATAACCCGTGGATACATAGAGAAATGATTGCGATTGCTCTGCAAATTTACTCTAAGGATATTGTAACCGCAATGTAAATAAAACGAAGGATTAATATTATAATTAAATATTTTTTAAGTATGTTCTCTGATATTCATTAGTATAATATTTGTAGCGCAAGATATAACGGAACCCAAAACATGCGATTTTTCTTGGGCTATCCGATACTTGCAAACTGAATGTGTCATCCGGTAATGCCCGTTTACACTGAGGTTTATCTGAGTTAACGGAGACATCTGGCATAACTGACGCAGTTCCAAAACCTGCCTTTTCTCATAGTAGAGCAAGTTGAAAAATCTGAACTTCACGCGTAGCTTAGCTAGTGGACATGTGAAAGTGATTCCTTTAGCTCAGATAAACCTCAGTGGGAATGGACCTATACTTACCAACTGAATATGTCAAAGTTTCATTGAGTTTACTAGAAATTGACACAAAGGTCATGATAATTAATAAGGACTTTAGATACATTTCTGAACGGTTTGGTGGTTTACTTTGTCATACTTCATACCGCTGAGCCTAGGTGAAAGCTTTAATGTGCAGCATATTTGCAGCAAAGCAGTGCTTAAGATACAGTCGACCCGAAAGTTTCGAGGAGAAGTTAATGAATGGTAAGGGACACTTAATGTCCACGAGAAGTTCTATTAATTCCGCCTAGTCTGTTCCTTCTATCAAAATTTAGATGGAGCAGGTAAAACTGGAATTGTCATTATTAGCCAACGAGCTAGGTCTGAGGCCATTAATCAACGTCTCCATGAGTCAGCGTAACAGATCTAGTCAACATGTTGCCCAAGACATAGTTAACGAAAAGCATGCTGTCTTCCAGACGGGCATAATGAATAAATGGCCCTGATTTTAATTTATGGCCCAGATAAATATGGCCAGATAATTTATGGCCCAGATTAGTAACAAGAGCAACCGAAAATTTCGATGAGTCTTTACAAATGCTTTTATCATGGAAATTCAAAATGGAAATCTTGTTTTCATCCTGCTGAGAGGGTTAAATGCGCGCTCACAAAATCAAGGAATCATGTACCAAGGCTGGTGCATTCTGCAAATGTAACTTTGCTAGTTAACAGGCTAGGTCTGATGCCTTTAAGCAACATCACTCTTAGCTAAAGAGACAGGTCTCGGCAACATGTTGTCCAACACTCGGTCATCGAAAGGCAAGCTGTATTCCACACGGGCATGATTCAATTAATGAGCCTGATTTTAATTGTGTCGTGATTAAAATGATTAATAACTAAAGCAACCGAAAATTTCGATGAGTCTTTAAAAATATTCTCTGATCATGGAAATTCAGAAAGGAAATCTTGTTTTCATCCTTTAAATGCGCGCTCACGAAATCAAGGATCATGTACCAAACTGGTGCATTCTGCAAATGTAACTTTGCTAGTTAGCAGGCTAGGTCTGATACCGTTAAGCAACGTCACTATTAGTCAGAGACAGGTCTCCGCAGCATGCTGTCCGACACTCGGTCATCGAAAGACAAACTGTATTACACACTGGCATGATTGAATTAATGAGAATGATTTTGTGTCGAGATTAAAAGGAATAATAACTACAGCAACCGAAAATTTCGGTGATTCTGTAAAATGTTTGTATAATGTAATGAATGACAATGAAATATTTGTACTTATTTAGGACCACTTCATTAATCATGGGTTTCTAAAATTGCTGAATGCTAAACCTAAACATTCCTTAATTTTCCGAAGCTGTCAGAATAAGGAAGTATTTACATAAGGACTTGTTTCCCGCGAATGACTTGACTATCTAGTATTTAGTACTTAACTTTTTGTAGGGATGCTTTGCCATTACACTTCTTGATTTATGCATGCATTACTTCGCTGGATCAAAACATAACACAATTTATTAAAATTGCATTACATATTAAAAGTCACGAAATCTTGAATGAATTACAGTTTTTCATTAGCCATATGCAAAAGCTCATTTGAAACATTACCATTTATGTTCAGAATCTATTCATCTTATTTTAAGCTGCAAATAGCGCAAGAGTTAATCTCTTTGCACTTCTGAGGAAACTTAATGAGGCTTTTATTTCCGGGCTTCCTTTACAGTGCCGAAGAGGAATGAAATTGCAATTGAAATAGTAATTTCTTCTAATATGCTCAATGAATAAAGAACTTAAGTAAGATAAAGAGCGTCTATTAAGAAGTCATTTATACTTAGTATAAACATTCAGCTCAGTAAATGTTACCAATTTTGCCACATTAAGATACACAGATATAAATATAATTGGAATTTATGGGCTTAGAGCAGGACATAGGATAAAATTAAACTAATATTTGTAACGTTTTCTGAATTCCGTGAAGGCATATTATGTCCTATTTGAATTATGTTGTGTAGATGAATATCTTGTTTTAAAGGAACAGTTTTATTTACGATTAAAAAGAAAATTGAACAATTATTTAAAAAATTGTGATAGCAAGTAACGTAACTCATCACTTGCTTTTCGAAACATCAACTCAACTGACTTCTAAACTACAGAATTCAACTGAAGGAAACAACAACAACAAAAACAATCATATAATCTTTTGGAATACAAATTTATACTTCACATATTTGGGAATCAATGAATTATTTAAAAAGTATATAAAGATACAATTTAAAAATTTAAAAAATACAAAAAAAATATGAAAGTTTTCAGATTTGATATTTCGCAGGATTTGATATTACTCATTTTTAACGTTTTATGGGTTACCTTTAGTTATTAAATATCATGTTCTTCGAACATAAAACATAAACATCATAAAACAACAGCAACATCATAAAATATTTAAAAAGATCATATCCTTACAATTTCCGATAGTCTCGCGCGCTGGAGATAAAAATGCTTTCTTTTTTCCCCCCGTACAGTGTTACCATTGCTCGCTTTGAAATCGTTGAGTTTGTTAGCCAAAATTAGCTAAGTTTTACAAAATTTGAAATAGATAACAAAACAAATTCAAAATTCAAATTTCGGGCTTCCAAGTGCATATGTTCAAAGTGCCCTCCGACCGGAGGACTACGTTATTCAAAATTGAATGGCTCTATCCAAACAGGAAATGTTGAACTTAAAAGAAAATGTAATTAAGCTAGCCTAACGGCTCGCAGGATAATTTAACGCGTAGGAAGGCTCTGACTCTCAGAATCCGGCGAAAACAAGCCTAATGGCTAGAAGCATTCAGCGCCACAAAATCAAATCGCTGGTAATTCAACGTAGCAGCATGACCTTCAAGCAGGCAGAACACGCTCTAAAACATCTTTCAAAAGCTTCGCTTAAATAGCACTTCTTTCTACCTCATCTGAATAGACGGGCGCTATCTGATTAGCATCCTGCTAGGAAAGTGTGGGGGAAAACGAGACTGAAATGAAAGTTGCTTTAACTAAAAATTAACTGTTAGTAAAGATAAATAAAGCTCTACAACACAATTATGTGTGTTACAGTATAAAATGCAAACGGAGTAATATCTTTATAAATATGCTCCTCTATTTCAATTGCTGGCTTATATTCTCAGTGAAGTGTGTGCTTTTCTTGCATAGTATATGGTTTCTCAGATATTAATTTGCATTATTTTTTATAGGTGGTGACCTTCTAATTTGGAGATTCAAGAGGAATTGGTAAGTGTAACACTTTTCACTGACTAAATTTAAATTACCAAACAAAATCTAGTTCATTTATGCAGGCGAGTGAGCAGGACAATTCTGAAGGGCTTGAATACTTACAAGAGTTCACCGCGGTTTTATTTTGGCGTAGTGAGCTTTCTCACATCATTAGAAGAAACTAAAAGAAAGAATAACATGAAAATTGGATAGCAAACAAGGGAAATTGCTGTCGGTCGCAGCTTGAAAAACCGTTATATGGTTTTCTCAACTTACGATAAAAATTGGGATCATCATTGCCTAAAGCTATTTCTGAATTTTGGGATTACCAATCACTGAAGTCGAAATCTCTCTCTCTATATATAGAAGCGAAATACTGCTGACTCATCACGAGACTAAACTATACATCCGATTGACTTGAAATTTTTCATAGTAATTCATTCAACGATGTAGACGCGCACTAAGAACAGATTTTACGTAAATTCTGTCCAAAATGGATTTTTGTTATACCATCACAGGCACAAACCCTCCCCTTCCCCGCCCGAATACACTTCGAGCATGCTGACCACTACACCACGAAGGCATGCTAATAAGGTGGGAGAAATACCTTACATCCTCCTTTTAAAGGGCGACTGGGGATTAAGGGACCCAATCGCCAAATCTCGGTGGCGGAGAACCATCATCCACCACTTTTTTTTGTTCTTGTGCCACTTGTAGAGTCATTAGGTCTTTTTCTAAAGCAGGAGAGATGAAAAATCAGCAGTTCCCTCGCCGGGACTCGAACCTCGGACCTCTCGAATACGCGTCGAGCGTGCTGACTACTACACCACAAAGGCATGCTAATAAGGTGGGAGAAATACCTTATACGTTTGCTCATAATGTCACTGGTAGTAATTGGAAAATAAGAGTTTTAATTACTGGGAAGCTACAGCAGAATTTTCATGTTTGTTACACTGATTAAAGCTGAAAACCAGTAATAAAAAAAATAAACCTCATTCATACTAAATAAGATTTCGCTGTAGTACCAGTTTGTTTAACTACAAAAGCACATACTCGTATATCTTCATAAAGTATCTGTGGCTAGTTTCTGCGTAGAAACTGTAATTTTAACTGACAAAAATTGCTTTTCTTAACTGTTTTAAGTGTATTGGTGTTTTATATGTGTTTCTCTATTTTAAATTTTCAAGAAGATGTTTTCGTTTTTTATGTATTTTTAACTTGCCGCGAAGTGAGAAATGAGTTAATTGAATGAGAAACAACAGATCTTTAACGAAATTCGAGGAAATACTAAACATATTTGAATACAGCATGAAATGTAGCAAAAATGTGTACAATATGACAGGTTGTACAAGGAAGTCACGTGATGTCTGCATCAGACATGTTTCAAAAGTAATCACTGTGTTTAAATAACCTATTCAATATGCTGAAATATGAAAAGAGAAACTGATCATCTTTCAATAATTATATTACATATTTACATTTATAAGATATTTGATATTTCTCCCGCCTTATTCGCATGCCTTCGTGGTGTAGTAGTCAGCACGCTCGGCATGTATTCGAGAGGTCCGTGGCTCCAATCCTGGCGAGGGCATTGCACATTTTTCATATCTCCTATCTCCTATTTATAAATAACCTAATGACTCTACAGTGGCGCCCGAACTAAAAAAAAAAGGTGTGGCGGTTGATATTTCTCCACCAGCAGGATTTGGCGATTGTTTCCCCCAGTTTCCCTTTAAAAGAGCGAGTATAAGGTATTTCCGCCGCCTTCCTCGCATACCTTCGTGCTGTAGCAGTCAGCATGTTCGGCGCGTATTCCAGAGGCCCGTGGTTCGAGTCCCGGCAAGGGCATTGCACATTTTTCATCTCTCTTGCTTATAAATAACCTAATGACTCTACGTGTTATGGAATTTTATAATTTCATCAGATTTTTATTCCTTTCGAAATAGTGTCCATTAAATCTGCTCCTGTGTTTAAATATCATAAAATACGAAAAGCGTAATTCATCAGCGTTCAATAATTATATTACATACCTACGTTATGAAATTTTATAAGCTCATCAGATTTTTATTACTTTCGAAATAATGCCCATTAAATCTGCTATGAATAAAGTCCTTTGGAATCATTGTGAATATTGCTTCTATAAAATCACAAATTCTGGAGTACGTTTGGATACAAATATTTATGTTTTACTATAAAATCAGTTACTTTAATGCCAGTAATGTCTGGTACTGTGTTTCGCATATAATACGGCTGCATTAGCGTCATACTTGGAAGTTGTATCCATCTACATAAAACCTTTCCAGACTTCAAAAATAGCAATCGAAAATAGCATTGAAATAAAAGAGTACCCACTTAAAGAAAAGCCCAAACATCGAAAGAAATGCAAAATTTCCCGCTAAAGTCACCTCCAGGGACGAGGAGTTTAAAGCGTAAAAGAAAACTCCATTAGCGACAATTCGAATGGCTGAACCAGCTTTTGAAACTTTTCGATTTTCACCGCTCTGCCTCTGAGCAGAAAAAAAAAAAAGTTTTATTTCATGGAGCCTATTACAAGTTACATTTATCAGAGACGCGGGGCTTTTTCGTATCCCACTACTTTTTTATACAATATTACCTCTTAGTGTAACTAATTTACACATTTCGGAGTTTTCGAAATACTGTTGGATTAAAATGAAAACACTCTCGAGGCTTCGGGAAATTGACGAGTATATCTGTCTTCCCTCCCCCATTTCACAATTGCGTTTGTATTGAAGTAAGCATTCAGTTTGGTGTTTTTTTTCTTTTTTTTACCCTTTTTTTCGCCTGGTTTGAATGGAACAGTGAGCTATGTTCCTTGAGTATTTCCTTAAAATCATTCTCTTGCTTTCAGTACTGAAACAACTCGTATTTGAATTTCTAGCATAATTCTGAAGAATATTTCTTTCTTTTAAAAATTCAAAGAAAAACTCCTTTTTATAAAACGTTCACAAAAAAATAATTCTATGTATTACGCGTTTTAATTTTAGAACGCAAAAGAAGGGATGTTCGTGGAGGACGTTTTACAGGAAACTAGCTCGTATCCCCGTTACACTGGGGAAAAACCAAGAAAATGCTCAAGCAGCCACCGCATTTCCCAGGACTCGAAACCAAGACCAAACTACCAGTGTTTAGCGGTTTCTACCGCTCACCAGCTATTGAGCCACAAAATAAATGATGGCGTACGTTTACAGGATGTAGTCGATATTTGTTAGAAAAAAACACAGCGTATTATTTTGCTCCCTTTTTACTTCCTTGTACGAAGTGTTGTAAACATGAAAAATTCCGGGGATCATATTTCAACGAAAATATCCATTTAACCGCTATCGAAGGCAATTTAAAGATGTTTTTGCGTGACATCTGTACCTAAGAACAGAATAAATCATACTTTTTTTCTCCTCCAAACGGGTTATAAAATTAATTTAAAATGGATTTGGACTAGATTTTTTCTGTGACGTCTGTGTGTACCTAAATATGTCGATATGTCGCATAACTCAAAGAAAAAAAAACAGAGTAGCTTCAGAACGTTGAAATTTTGTATACAGGACTGCTATAACATGTAGTTGTGCACCTTCCGTTTTGGTTGCAATCGGACTCACCAAAACTATATATATATATATATATACTCACTCTGTTATTCGGCTCGGTGAGCTGTTTGTTATATGTTAGTAAATTTTGCATTTTTTCCTTTAAAAATGACTGAGTTATGCTGTTCTTATCTTCCGCTTAAGGTTTCTATTCCTTTATTTAATCTGCATGCAATAGTTGTAGAATTGTCAATAATTTAATAGTTGTTTAAGTGCGGGTAAGCCTAATTTTTATGCCATAGCAGCCAAATTTCTATACATTTCAAACTTAGCAGAATATTGAATTGAGACAATTTCTGTACCTTTAGTGGTTTTTTGCCGATTGGGATCAAAAGTAAACTCTCAGTTTTGTGCACCGAAAAATCTGCTAGCTGGTCGAATTGCTTGATTTTGCGTAGAAACTCTAATTAAAATTGTAATTTTTTTTTAAATTTTTAATTGTATTTGGTTTTTTATGTTTATCTGTATTTTTCAATTTTTATAATATTTCGAATGTCTCTATATTTTTGCCTTGACGTGAAGCGATAACTGAGTTAATTGAATGAGAAATCTATTTCTAATGATATTCGAGAAAATAAAAGTAAACGAAATGCAGCAAAAATGTGTATAACTTAATATTGCATACAAGGAAGTCATGGGGGATGCTCTTCTGTTTTTTTTTATTTATTTTATCCTCAAAAAATTGAGAGAAAAAATTTATGCGAATAATTTAACTTTGGAAGAAAACGGTTGCAATAACAACATAACAAATGAGAAACTGTCAAAATTTTTATTTTTATATATTTTGCAATTTATAATTTTTGGGAACTGAACTCGCATCGGGGTATATATATATACGCCGATGCGATATATATATATATAGTTAAAGGAAGTAGTAGATGAACAAGTGACCTATAGGTCAAATGTTTTGCGCATTGAGCTGTAAAATTAGGATACAGCCAAATAAAAGAAGTAAATTCTAATAGCAATCGCCTAAAAGTAAATGATAGACTTGTTCCTAGCAAAACGAGAAAAATTCTAAAGCCAGTCGCCTAAAAGTAAAGTTTGATAC
>KK119116.1:39331-83234 GCA_000611955.2 Stegodyphus mimosarum
TAGTATAATATCCTAATTCTTAAGTTATATATACAAATATATATATATATATTATATATGTATATTTATACAACTTACATATATACATATAACGCGAGTTGTTAAAAATAGTAGTTGCCAGTTTCGTCAGAAATTATCGGGACGTAGAGACTTAAGCGTTTATTTAATAAATTAAAGAGATTTTTATTCAAGTTGCAATTTTGTATCAATTTCGCTGGATGACATCTGTGGAAGTTCTTCTGTCAAGTATTAGTGCTTGACAAGTATTAGTATTAGTACTTGACAAGTATTTGACTGACAAGTATTGACTTATTTTGAAACTTTACTTTACTAAAAACTAATAGTTTAGACCTGTTTCGAATTTCAGGAATGGCTTTACTGCTCGGATATTTTCACGTTTTTCTTTTCCCACATATAACGTTACGAACACATTGTCTGTACCCTAGTAGAAAACCTATATATGCTTTTATACAATAAAAAAACAATCTAAAACAACTGCACAGATTGTACGATTTCTACGAGAGAGATTATTTCACCGATCATGTTTTGCTTGTAGATTCTGGAAGAGCTATAAGTTACAACAAATTCGTAATAATACCGAAATTAATAAAGCCACATAAGTCCAGTGTTAAGCCAATAATACATGAAGCAACGTTCCTACAAATAAGGGATGTCATTTTGATTCAACCCACATGACACCAGTCATAAGATGGAGGTTCAGTGATTTTACAACCAATATAGTATCTGCACTCACCTGATACAGTAATTGCATTCCACTGACTAGAGCCTGTAAATATGCAGTGCCGTCCATCTGAGTGAGTAAATAATTTGAAATCAGTTGAGTTGAGTGATATTAAGGCTTCTGTTGAAATCAATATCCACGTGAACTGCGACGGAATCTCTGTTAATCCTGCTGCCCCCCCCACGCCACGTAACCCGATTCAAATTAATCTATTTAATTGAATATTTAGGGCTGTTATGTGGATGTTACGATACTGTTGATATTACTTCTGTTGTTATTGTCTCATTAGCAATGTAATATTGTTAATTTTCCTGTGGAACTAACTTACCTGCTTCAAACGGAGGACATGGAAATTATTCCTTAAGTCTGTAATAAATTACAAAATAATGCTAGTCGTGTAAATGCCGGAGAAGCGACATGTCAGATACTAAACTTCAGCAAAACCCTAAAAATCCCCGAAATTCGGAACGAATCTTTTATACTTCCTTGTACGAAGTAAAGGAAGTATGGTAGTCACCAAAAATACCGGTTACCATATTTCAAGGAAAATATCCATTTTAACCGCTATCAAACGGCATTTAACGATGTTTCTACGTGATATCTGTCCATAAAGGCAGAATAAAGAACACTATTTCCCCAAACGAATTATAAAACTGATTTAAAATGGATTCAGAAGAGATTTTTCCTGGTGTCTGTACGTACGTATGTATGTACGTATGTCGAATAACTCAGAATCAATTAGCCTTAGAACGTTCAAATTTTGTATATAGGACTGCTATAACGTGTAGATATGCACCTCCCTTTTTGGTTGCAATCGGCCTCACCAAAAGTATATAAAACGCGTAATGGAATTTGGCTGGACTCGAATTATCACGCTTGATAAGTCCTTGATGAACCTCGAGTTAAGCTAAATTGCCATTTACTGCCATTCTTTATAATATATTCTGCTGATTTTTAATATGTAATTTAGCTTGTGCTTAAAAATGCTTTTAATTTTTATGTGTTTAATTTTTTTTAAATGTTGAGTTTTTTTAATACCAACGTTTACATTTTTTTATTGGCTGTTACTTTAATTTTTAGTAATTGATTTTTTTTCAAGTATATTTACACTCTGGAACTAAGGTATCATATTTACTTTCAGGCGATTACTTTTAGAATTTTATCTTTAAATTTATATAAACTGTGGAACTAAGGTATCAAATTTGCTTTTACGCGATTGCTTTTAGAATTTTACTCCTTTCGCTTATGTACTCTTATATATATATATATTGGAAGATAAGAACAACATAATTCAAACATTTTTAAAGCAAAAAACTCGCAATTTATCAACAAATAAGATTGAAAAAACTGAGCTCACTAAGCCGAGTAACAGAGTGAGATATATATATTTCTATGCCTTTAGTAAATCTGCATGCAAGAATTGCAGAATTAGCAACAATTAAAAATTTGCTTAAGTGCGGCAAAGCCTAATCATTTTTCTCATGGCAGCCATATTTGTTTACATTTGAAACTTAGGAGAATAGTGGATTTGTTGCCAATCTTGACAAACTAAGTTTCTTAACAACAAATACTATGCCTTCTCTTATTATTGCGAATTAAATCACGCTTAATCCATTCTGGAATTTATTCGAGGAAATAAGTGTATAAGATTTACTTCGTAATTTTTAATATAGATATTTTGAGTTTTTTATGTATTTTTGCTTTGTCGCGAAATGAGAAATGTATGAATTGAATGAGAATTACCGAATTATCTGTGAAAAACTTGTTTCTTTTTTTTTTGTTTGCTTGTTTGTTTAATTTCTTTTATACATCCTTTCAGATTTATTAAAGTATTTGAATAGAACATGTGGCAACGATTAGACAGTTCTTCAGATGATATAATTTTTCTGCATTCTGAGTTATAATATGAACGAGACGTAACGCTGTTAAGTGAACCTAGCGCCAGAGTGTCGCTATAGTGAACACATATAGTGAAATTTAAAGAGTGCATTTATTCTATCGTCGTTTATGCGATGTCGACGAAGTAGATTTAATTCAATCTAGTAAGTTTAAATGAAATGCAAAATGCCTATAATTTAATATTCCGTACAAGGAAATCATGTGATGTACTCATGAGATTTTTTTTTATTATGTATCTTCTGTATATTAAAAAGTGAAAAAAAATGTGTTATATAATTTTATAAAAATATTTAATCTTTCGTAACTGCTTTTCTATAAAAACAAACGTCGACTAGCTATAAAAGTATTTATTAACAGAGGTAAGAAACAACTGTAAAGAAAATTTGTACCAAAACGCAACGCCTGACGTTTAGAATTAACTTTCTGCTTACAGAGACATAATACTGGGAAACTATCCTCATCATACTGGCAGACGACTGATATTATAGTTGTTCTCTTCGCCACTAGAGAGCGTCTAATAGACTAGTTCAGTTACATCCGAATAGTTCGGTTACAGTTTTGCTTAGATGTCACGAATTAAATGCATTTTTATTGAAATGAATCGATTTAAAAAATGAAAAAATTATATTCTTAAAGAACTGCATCTATTACTTTCAGATAATTTAGTTTATAAGGTATTTCATGCCTTCTTCTCATGCCTTGTTGGTGTAGCGGTCAGCACTCTCGGCACGTATTCGACAGAATATGAAAGAACAATGACATTGAAATATGATATCCAATAGAGCCATAGCTAGAGTTTTCAGCGCGTGGGGACAGCTGAAGATTTCGCGCCCCCTCCTGTTTGCAATAATAAAATAATTTCATTCTAAAACTTCTCAACTTTCTAAATTTAAATCATTTCTTCTAAAATTTCTTAACCCAGGGGCGCCAAGTAGAAACTTGGCGGCCCTGGATGTTGCGCATGGGGATATGTGTCCCCCTTGCTCACACCTAACTACGCCTCTGATATGTAACTTATGAATGATAACAAAATGACACGTTGACATTTACATTTTTATTCTTATTTGAATAATTTAAAGAATTCTCTGAAATATGGGCCTTTTAAAACTTCACAGATTTATTTATTCTTGATATAAGCTTTGTGCATTTAATTTCCCGCAAAATGCAATTAGTACTCAAGCGAAAACATAACTGTACCATTAATCGGAAATTTATCCTCAGTTTGAATAATGAGACCCTGTGGAGGAAGATCGTTAATCTTAGCATCCCTAATAAATGACAGCGCAGGAAGAAAGACACCATCCCTGCAAAATCTCTAAATTTTCTAGGAATTCGGCGTAAATTAATATTCGCTTGCTCTTGAGTAACGTACTCAGTAATGATTTATTGAAAAAGGAACTTGTCCCAGTTTAAAGAAGCCGGATGTGTTTGAGGTTTCCATTTGGTTCAGAAAATATTATTTATCCATTCAGATACTTAGGTATTAAACAATAATAGTATAAAAGGATTTAATAATATTTCGTATTTCATAATTGTTTAAAATTATTTTGTTTGTTCTAGTTGTGGAAATTAATGGCGAATTAAATCCTTTATTAAATATTAATATTTGTTGCTATTTTGCAAATATTTTTAGTAAAATTGAGGTAATTTAATAGGATTCGGAGTTCCTCACGAACTTATAATTTCCCCTTTTTCTGCATTTAAGTTAATGGTATTTCACACTTGACAAGAAATAGTGTGTAAAGTCATTACGTTATGTAGAAGCAGGAGAGGCGAAAAATGAGTAAGAACTTCTCCGGGAATCGAACCACGAACCTCTCGGTTACGCGTCGAGCGTGCTGACCACTATACCACGAAGGCATGCGAAGAAGGCGGCAGAAATACTTTATATACTCCCCCTTTTAAACGGCAACTAGGAATTAGGGGCCCCAATCGCCAAATCCTGGTGGTGGAGAATCATCATCCACCACCTTGTTTTTAATTCGGGCGCCAGTGTAGAGACTTTAGGTTAATACAAAGCAGGAAGCGTGAAGAATGAGCAACGCCTTCACCGGGAATTGAACCACGGAACTCTCGGTTACGCGTCGAGCGTGCTGACCACTACACCAGGAAGGCATGCGAAGAAAGCGGGAGAAATACCATATGTACCCCCCTCTTAAACGGCGACTAGGGATTAGAGGCCCCAATTGGCATATCCCGGTGGTGGAGAATCATCATCCACCACCTTTTTTTGTAAATTCGGGCGCCAGTGTAGAGACATTACGAAGCAGGAAACATGAAAAATGAGCAATGCCTTCGCCGGGAATAGAACCACGGACCTGTCGGTTACACGTCGAGCGTGCTGTCCACTAAAAGAAAGCATGCAAAGAAGGCGAGAATAATAATGTTTTAGTTTATGTTGCCTGAGTATTTCAGTGTGCCGTTTCTCCTCGATAGAAAGAAGTGGCGAAAACACTCCTGTTTCAAGGTATGTCGTAAATTGCCTAGTTATATTTCGTGCACATGAAATGAGCATCTTTACTTACTTGTACAAAATAAGGGAAGTACTGTAATCACAAAAAATTCCGGGTAGCATATTTCAACGAAAATGTCCATTTTGACCTCTATGGAATGCAATTTAACGTTTTTTTTTTGCTGGATATCTGCACGTACGGACTGAATAAAAGATTCTTCCCCCCCAATGAATCATAAAACTGATTTAAAATGGATTCAGAGAGATTTCGTGCGTGTACGTACGTGTATGTATGTACGTACGTAGATGTATGTACGTATGTTTGTATGCATGTGTGTATGTATGTATGAATGTATCTTGTATAACTCAAAAACGTGTAGCGTCCGAACGTTGAAATTTGGTATGTGGGACTGCTGCAACATCTAGATCTGCACCTCGCCTTTTTGGTTACAATCGGCCGTACCAAAAGTCTATATATATATATATATATATCCACTCTGTTACTCAGATCCGTGAGCTCAGCTTCTTTATTCTTATATGTTTGTAAATTGTGCATTTTTTGCTTTAAACATAAGTGCGGCTAAACCTAAATATTTTTACCATTGCTGCCATATTTGTTTATATTTGAAACTTAGCAGAATGGTGGATTTGTTACCAATCTAGATAAACTAAGCGGCTTCGCAACAACAAAGTAACGTCTTCTTTTATTATTGCAAATATAAATTATTCTTAATCCATTCTGGAATTACCATTTAAGTTATTAAATTATCCGATATGCTGACGCAGCATAGCGTCACAACAAATGCAGTCAGTTTCTATGCCTTTAGTGTCTTTTTGACGAGTGAGACGAAAAGTAAACTTTCAGTTTTGTGCACCGAAAAATCTGCCTTTCTTGTCCGTTTGCTGAATTGCTTGTTTTTGCTTAGAAACTGTAATTTTAATTGTAATTTTTGTTCATTGTTTTAACTGCATTTGGTGTTTTATATTTTTCTATATTTTTCAACTTTTAATATAGCTATTTTGAGTTTTAATATATTTTTGCCTTGTCGCGATGTGAGAACTGAATTAATTGAATGAGAAATATATCTCTAATGTAATTGGAGGTAATAAGTTTATATGAAACGCAGGCGTGTAATTTATTATTGCACACGGAAGTCATGCTTTGCACCCATCAGATTTCTTCAATTAAACGACTCAATGTTATTTATTTATCCATTTCTTCCACAGTGTGCACAGTAGAGAGGTACCTAGGCTGTACAGTTGCGAAATGCACAGCTGCGGTGAGACAGTTTCAGAAACTGTCAGGGAAAGGCAGGGTTGCTAGATTCGGCGCGAAATCTCTCATTTGGAGACAAAATAGGCGATATGCCGTAGACGGAGCGAGACCATTATAGAGCGCATTCTTAGCGGTTTTTCTCTAGAATATTCTAGAAGGTCGGTTAAAGCTATATGCAACCTGCCTATACGCGGATAGAGCAATGTAGTAGTATCTTAAGTTCAGAGAATAGTAGTGTCGTGTTCTGATACTAGCTTGAGAGCGATCAACCGAGTCGGGAGTCGTACTTCAGTGCTTTGCCGTTAAGCTGTCTTCACAGCTAACCGCTAAAGCCCTAAAGTTATAGACTGAAGGCTGTTTTGCTGATTGTTTCAGCGTGCTTACGTAGTTTTTTTTGCAAACGTGCTGTTGGAACTGTCCTGTGTAATACTGGCGAATAAATTGTGTTTTAATTCTTTATCAAGTGTTACTATCAATTCCTCCAAATCTCCGAAGTCGTAGAACGCAACAATACGTTCATGTGCAGATTGACCTAACTTACTAACGTAACCTATGGTATTTGTCCTGTTTGAACCCGAAAACGTTTGGTATACAGCATTTGTTTGGACTAGAGTTTGTTGAGTCACAATTGTGTTCACTACTTTTGAGACAATGAGCTTCAGCTGAGACAGTGAGCTGAGACTGCCCATGAGTTTCAGTATGCCTGTTGCTACTATTCAATAAAAAACCCGCGCAATAACTCTGAAATTATGAAGTAAATTTTGTGTGTTTTTTGCCTTAAATATTTTGTAAATTCATCAGGAATGCGTTTCAGAGAAGTAAATGAGAGAGTCGAGGCAACGAAGAAAATTGTTAGGCTCACCATTAAAGAGAAAAAGTGATGGCTAAAAAGTGTGAAGATGGAATGCATATCCAGTACTGGACTATTGCATATCATATGCCGACTAGGATTGTGCCTACGTTTATGAAAAACAAAGACGCTATTAAATTGGCTGAGGCTGCGAAAGAGTTGGAAATGATTACCAGGCAAAGATCAAAGACATTAGAATATACCTCATCTCAACAGGACACTAATTCCGACGGATTTACGAATATCCAGAGTATCCGTATAGACATGATGGCAGCGAAGGCCCATGCTTTATATGGTAGGCGAATTATCATTTTGGATTTAAAATATTATTATTTTTAACCATTCTTCCTAATAATATTTATGAAGAGAGAGCATTTAAGATAAAGATTGAATTTTTTTTCCCTGAATTGTGCATTTTTTTTGTAGTATTGTGTCAGGGTGAAGACCAACTAAAAGGATCACCGTATTTCCTCGTGCTCGCCCTCCCCTTTTTACTTCCTTGTAAGAAGTAAAGGAAATATTGTAATCATGAAAAATTCCGAGTATCATATTTCAACGAGAATATCTATTTTCACCGTTCTCGAAACCTTTTGAATGATGTTTTTGCGTAATATCTGTACAAATCAATCTCCAAAAAATCTCCAAAAAATTATAAAACTGATTTAAAATGGATTCAGTAGATATTTTTTTCTTGACGTACGTATGTATCTTTCATAACTCAAGAACGAATAGCCGTAGAACGTTGAAATTTTGTATATAGAACCCCTATAACATGTAGCTGTGCATACCTCCCTTCTTCGTTGTACTCGGTAAGACCAATCATACATATATTCTCACTCTGTTACCTGGCTGGGTGAGCTTAGTTTTTTGAGTCTTGCACTGGTAGATTGTGCATTTTCTGCTTTAAAAGTAATTGAGTTATGTGATTTTTATATTCCGGTTAAGGTACTCTTAGTTAATCTGCATGTAATTGTTGTAGAATTGTCAACAACTTAAAAGTGAAGAGTTAAGCCTAACGAACGGCCATTTGTTTACATTTGAAACTTGGTAGAATAGTGAATTTAGTCAGTTTCTACACCTTCAGTGTCTTTTTTTCGAGTGGGACCAAAAGTAAACTTTCAGTTTTGTGCACCGAAAAATCTGCCTTCTTACCCGCTGGCCGAATTGCTTGATTTTGCGTAGACGCTCTAAGTTTAATTGTAAAAATTGTTTTTTAAACTGTTTTATCTGTATTTGGTCTTTTATGTTTTTCTGCATTTTACAATTTTTTTATGAGCCGTCCAGACGTTATAGTAGTTGGAGAGCGGGCTACGATACCAAAGGGCCTGGGTTCAAATTCCGGAGAAAGCATGGCTGTAATTGTCGGTGCCTTCATAGGAGGCAAAGATGGACCACCTATTAGGTGCCTCCATAATAAAGTGACGACCACTTCTGGCCTTAGTAGTGGCCAAGCCGAAGTCGGCTGAGGGCCCGCCATTAGAACAAAAAAAAAAAAGAAAAAAGGAAAAAAAAACAATTTTTTATGAAGATGTTTGAGCTTTTATGTATTTTTGCTTTGCCGCGAAGTGAGAGCTGAATTAATTGAATGAGAAATGTGTATCTCTAAGAAATTCGAGAATAAGTTTAAATGAAATGCAGCAAAAAATGTGTATAATTTAATAGGCGATACAAGGAAGTAATGGGATATCCACATTGGACTTTTTAAATTTTATCGTCCAAAAATTGAATTAGGCTAATAATTAATTTACGAAATACGCGGTTACAATAAAATCGTAACAAATGAAAAGGAGTGTACTACATGTCATTTTAAAACTACAGGTAACTGTTATTCTTCGAAAAGAAACCTACATTTCACGTACATAGTATTGTTTACATTGCAGTAATGGTAATAAGATATTTTCATTTCTACTTCTCTGTAACTTCAATTTCACCCCGTTCCTTTTGTTGCCTTTGCTGCAGTGTAGGCTTCAAATCATCTATAAATGATAGAAAAAGATGAATATGTAGTCAACTCGGCGAAATCTTAGATTAGAATGTCAATTAGCGGTTTCTCTCTTTATGGTGAGTTAGTTCTGGTATTATGCTGACATAAATTTTGACAGTTAAAAAGGAAAGTTTCGGCGTCAACTTCGCAGGTACTTTATGAGGGTTTATCTTTGTTAGTAAGACTTAAAACAATCACAGTATGTGCGAATCCACTTTTCGTCTTTTGATTGCATTGAGGAAGAGGAAAATCAAGCGAAGTTTTTAAAAATTTTCAAAATCTGTCACTGAAAACCTATGGCGAATCATACACGAGGAAGGGTGGTAGGGGCTGAATATAACTTCTATAAAATATATACTATATTAAAGATACTAATTAAGGGAACTTCGTTTTAATCTAACTCCATCTTGGATACTTGGTCAGACAAGAAGAACGTATTTGAAAAATACGCTCCTGTTGAAAAATGTTAGAATGAAAGAAACCCATAACAATTTTTTTGATTTACTAAGACTATAATAATAAGCGAACAATTAAACCAACGAGAATCCCCGCATCTCACAAAAGCTGGCTTGAGATTCAGCCACACTAATGATAAAGATCCAATTATTTCCCTCTATGTATGCACCACCCACTGCAATATCGAATAATCTCAGTCCACTCATACGCCATTCATTACGTTCTGAACACTATCATCTGTTGAGTTAACTTGCTGTTAACACCAAGGAGTGTGGGCGGGCTTCAAAGACAACACCCATCCTGAAACTACGGATCGATTTAGTAATTATTCC
The DNA here is from genome assembly GCA_000611955.2 of Stegodyphus mimosarum. Classification (NCBI taxonomy): domain Eukaryota; kingdom Metazoa; phylum Arthropoda; class Arachnida; order Araneae; family Eresidae; genus Stegodyphus; species Stegodyphus mimosarum. The sequence goes on from KK119116.1 coordinate 49,323, forward strand.
TCCCTCATCTTTTCCTCGGTGCATTTTTTCTCCACACCTCTTTCTTTAAAGTAAAAATCGAACAAAAAGTAAACAACCCGCCGTCAGCAATGGCCTTCTTCTGATTAATGTAGCATCACGGCCAATTAGCCCTATCCACATTAATCCTATCAAACCCTGCTCCTTCGCTTTTAATTGTTTATTCCTGGAGGGTTGAAGAAGAGGTGAGGGGTGGTGATATGTCTGACAGATTAACCCCTGACCGATGAAAGTTCCCGAAAAAAGTATTAATAACATGCCTTCTAGTTATAACTGTAAAGAAGAATTTGCCGTCAGCTCGTCTGAATTGCGTTGTCAGAACTGTCTCTTGATATAGGTTGTTACAAGCATGGCCTATTCTCCAGCCATGCTTTTTCTTTTTTTTAAACTTCACTTTCGCCTCGTAAATCTTGAAGTAATTGGATTGAAAAAATAACGCTTTTTTATGCTTTAAGTTATATAGGTGCTTTACTGAGATTTCATGGTCATTTGTTACAATAGAGTCTTTTTTTTTCTTTTCAAAATATTTTAATTGATTCTTGGAGCGGAAGTATGACCCTGTCTCGCCTCGTGAAGCGTGGACGTTAATTTTTCTTCATGAAACTCACTCTTCTGGAAGCTTGCTGGAAATTAATGATGTGTCCTTAAATTAAAACCGGAGAACCATCTGTGCGCTTTAACTTGAAGGAGTGAAATCTTTCAATTTAGAATTGTCTGTAAGCTTGCTAAAGCAGGGAAAAACTCAAGAGCTTTTTTCTTTCTTTCCTGTTTTCATTCCAGAAAAAACTTGCAGTCTTCGTTTTTTGTGATGGGCCAAGAAGGCCATTTTGAGATTTATTCTTTGTACCAGGTTTTCACAAACTCTTTGAATTGTCGGAAGCCTTTAGATATGTATAGCGCTGTAAGGTTTATCCTAAGTTTATTAAAAGTTATTTTAAGTTACGATTCTTTCCCATCTACTCTAATTTCAGCTTACAATTTCCTGCCAGAATGTAAATTCAGAAACGCAGTGAATGCAAATGAGTAAGAGTACAGTTTAAGTGAATGTTTCACCAACTTCTACAGAGAGAGTCTGATTTTCCTGAATAGCGCGCATTTGCCTTTTATCTACGTTCTCTCTGAGCTACTACGCTCGGCTATACTTTAGGCCCTCGCTTGGCTTCACCTATTAAATTAATACTTAGTGGCCAGCTACTTAGATTTCAGATAGCCTAGTTGAGCTAGTTTAATTTAATTTCATAGTTATTTAAGTTCAAGCCCAAGGGGAGGCTTTGCGTAAGTTCCAAGTGGGAACTGATTGTAAATATTCTGAAAAATAAAGGGTAGTTATCCCTTCTTAAGACTTCAGTGTTTATTCACACACTTAAGCGATTATTCGTTTGCTAGTGTTCGTGGGGTTCTAAGACAGAACTTTGGAATTAGATAAGTAAATCCCCGCAGCACAATGGACTTTTTTCAGCGAACAAGACGACCTGTTAAGTAAGCATCATTAATTAATTCTGTGGTTTTACATTACGCAGATGCAAGAGCAACACTGTTGCTTAAAAATTATCAATAAATTATTCACTTCTAGATCAGCTATGCTTACTTGAAAATGCGATATATGAAATTAATGAATTATAGAAAAATATTTTTATTAAATTTGCAAAACGGTTTTAAAAAAATAAGTAAATAAAATTAAATTCGCTGAAAAGATAAGGCTCTTTTTCAGTTTAATATAGTTTATTAGTACATACTGTTAAAAGCAGAACATTTCATAGGATACTACATGAATGTACATTTGACTCACATGGAAACATTCTAAATATTTGGCATATTTGAAAAGTAAGTATATACATGTTATATTACTACTACTAACTGCGCTGTCACGAATCCGTTCCTTTTAACTTCTGTTCCTTCTTTTTTCAATTTAATTTCGGTGAATCACCATCTTTATTGTAGACACATCAAAATTATTTCTTTGGCAGACAAATTACTTTTCGATCATAGTTGATTACAAATAATTTCTATATACACAGGTAAAAAGATGCGACGTCATTTCAGGCAAATAAGCAGCAGCATGAAATGGAAGCGTGTTACCAGCGTGAAGGCGTAAGCTAAAGAGAAGGCAGCAGTTCAAAGGAAGACGCCAGGAAGTGATGGTTTTAGTTTCAGTTAGAGAAAGTTTTGGTTTACAATCATTTGACTGGGCAGGAGGTACCTGTATTAATTCGTTACGTAATTTTGAATGATCTCGGATTTGGGAGAAAAGATGAATTAGTGGGAGAGCACCAAATTTAGAATGTTAATTTTAATGTAGCCAATTATTTTTTAAAGCAGATGTCATGTTTTGTTATATCTTATATCAAGGATGTCAAACTCGCGGCCCACAACAAATATTTTTGCGGCCCGGCCAATATATCGGCAAATAATAACATATAATAATAAAATAACATATCGACGAAGAAAAAAATGAAATTTTTACTGCTAAGTAATTAACGATAATTTATTCAGTGTTGTTAGATTACTCACAGCGAGCTGACACACACACTACTTAAATTACAAATGCGTGTGAGTAGCTTGCGTTCAGCTATCTTCGCCTTTTGGGGGACACGTGCACTCAGAACTTGTACGCATCCTCCGATAGCCGAATGTGGCCGAACTCATGGTCTCAGTTTTCTAATCATAGTTTTGTACGATATATTGGTGCATGCATGTGCATGCACTTTGCTTTATTATTAATTATTACTTAATTCATATTGTTACGGATTTCATAGTTATTTATTTAGTTAATTTTTTTATTTAGAATTGTAATTAGATTTGCTTCATGTTGCCTTAGCAACGCAGACGATTTTTGAAAAGACAGCTGCGTTGGAAGGTTAAAAATAGAACAGCGCGTGCATTTAATACCTAATAAATAAATATCTCGTAATTGCTGTTGCCATCCACAAAAATCCAGATATTTATAGATGTTTCCAGTATATTCGAGAAATTAATTATAAAGCTTATATAAGCCGAGAACAAACAACTCATCTCAGTAGTAGCTGTAGTTCTAGCGAACTGTTTGTTTACTTAATGCTGTGATTGATTTGTAGCGATTTCGCTGTGAGATAGAATTAGTTTCTCTGTTTTGAATTGATTTTTCCTAAACGTTTGACATTTTGTGACATTGTTAGAATATTTTTGAAGAAATATTTCAGCATTTTGATTTATCTCTTGTGGAAAGAATAAATTTTTGTTAACTTTTTAACGTTAACCGTGTTTATTCCAGTCCTTTGTATTCAGTATGTCTATATCAAAACCAAGTGGTAGTAAAATTAAACGAAAAATCGCTGACGAACATAGAATATTCCAAGTAAAATGGGAATTAGAATATTTTTGCTGTGAAATAAAAGATAAAATAATCTGCTTGATATGTAATAATACTATTAATGTACCAAAGTTATATAATATTAAACGTCATTACGAACAACACAAATCGAAATATAACAATTACGAAGGATTAATGAGAGAAGAAAAGTTGAAAGAGCTCAAGTTAGGAGTGAAAAAGCAACAGTCCATGTTTAGTAAAGTATTGCAAGAAAGTGAAGCGGCGGTACATGCAAGCTACGTCTTGTCCGAGTTGATAGCTAAACATTCGAAGCCTTTTACTGACGGTGATTTCATCAAGGAATGCCTAATGAAAGCTGGAGAAATTGTTTGTCCTGGAAATGTGAAGGCTTTTCAATCAATTTCATTGTCTCGAAATACAGTTGCGGAAAGAGTTACTGATTTAGCCGCGAATTTAAGTGATCAGATCAAAGCAAAATCATCTAGTTTCGAAAGTTTCTCCATTGCCTGTGACGAGAGCACGGACATTAGTGGCAAAGCTCAATTAGCAGTGTTTCTTCGTTCTTGTGACAAGAATTTTAACATTTTTGAGGAATTACTGGAACTAATACCGATGCCTGGTACTACCACAGGAGAAGATATATTTACTTGTGTTTTTGGACTTCTGCGGAAATAAAATCTACCTTTGGCAAAATTAAATTCTGTAGCTACAGATGGCGCTCCATCAATGACCGGGAAAAACAAGGGCTTCGTAGCATTACTAAGAAAAAAACAGTGAAATTCACGGTTCAAACATTCATCATATGCATTGTATTATACATCAAGAAGTTCTATGCACAAAAGTAATAAATATGAAGAATGTTTTGTCATATATAAAAAAAGTTATAAATTTTATAAGATCTCGAGGTTTAAATCAGCGTCAATTCACTGCTTTCTTAAGTGAGTTAGATAGTGAATATTCGGGTTTGTCCTACTATACCGAGGTACGTTGGTTATCTTGCTCCAAGATTCTCAAACAATTCTGGGATTTGAAAGAAGAAATATGTCAGTTTTTAAAAACGAAAAATCAAGACGTAAGTTTGTTTTACGATCCAATATGGATACAAGATTTATCTTTCTTGGTTGATATAACCAAACACTTAACCGATTTAAATTTATCGTTACAAGGAAAAGATCATATCATTACGAACATGTTTGACATAATTAAAGCATTCAAATGTCAACTAGTTCTTTGGGAAAAACAACTTAAAAATGAAGATTTGACGCACTTCCCGACGTGCAGCATGAACAAATCAAGTTTAGATGATACTTGTTCGTATCAAAAATACGCAGAAAAAATTGCAAATTTAACAACTGAATTTGAAACGAGGTTTAATGATTTTAGTTCCCTCGAAGACAATTTTTTTTTGTTTTCTTCGATTTTCTCAATAAGTATTGACTCAGTACCCAGCCATATGCAAATGGAGGTGATCGAGATTCAATGCAACTCAAATTTGAAAGCAAAATTCATTGAAGTGGGCGTGCCTGAATTTTACAAATATTTACCAGCCAGGTTTGAAAATACTCGAAAATTCGCATATGAAATTATTTCCATGTTTGGTAGCACTTATCGGTGCGAGCAGTTATTTTCAGTCATGAAAGGTAATAAGTCTCCTATTAGAAACCGTATTAATGATGCTCACCTTGGGTCAGCGTTGAAAGTTATCACTGCAAACAAAATTTCTCCCGAAATAGGAAAGATAATAGCAGAGAAGAGATGTCAAGTATCAGGACGTAAACATTAAATTTTTCTTGTTCTTTTCTATATATATATATATGTTTATTATTGTATTATTCGAAATAAATCTACGTTTCTATGAATATTGATCTTTTTTTTTTTTGCGGCCCGCCTAAAGTTAAACCTTGTTTGTTTGGCCCAAGTGTACCTATGAGTTTGACATCCCTGTCTTACATGTATACAGCGTTATTCTGTAAAAATATATAATGTTTGATATATCAGGAATTGAATACATTTTTATTGAAATCAACTCAGTCAAAAAGCCAATACATAATGCTCTAAAGAACTGAATCTATTGCTTTTAAATGGCTTAGTTTATTAATCCGTAACAAATTCATTCTGAAAGATAAGTATCGTACATGCACCGAATGGCAATAGACTCGAATGAAAAGTGAAACAACGCTTTGATAATGGAGGACATTTAAAGTGAATCAATCCCAAATCGTGTCTGGGGCTAAAAAGCGTAAAATATATGAAGAAGGATTTGGGCTTTTCCGGGTACAGTGTTTCGTGACTCATGCTGTGTGAAGTCATGCTTATATTTTCCTTCTCTTTGTAACTGATGTTCTAAAAGTAATCAATGCTTAATTGCTTATCTGTTTTATATATCCATATAAAATATGCAACAAAATTATTAAACTTAATTGAAATCAATTGGCAATACATCTTCAAGTTGGGGCGCATCAGCTGCTGAGCGGTAACGTCGCTGAACACTGGTAGTTCGGCTCGACGTTCGAATCCTGCTTCGGGCGGGGATCACGTTTTCGTGGTTTTTCCCATGTGTAACGTATATACGAGCCAATTTCTCTTAGAAAGTCCTCCATGAAGTCATCCCTCCGCTTAGGCCAATAGCCCGTCTGTAACCTAATCGCTGCTCAGGATTAACACAATGACTTCGTGGCTATAAATAGGACCGAAATGAGCACCGCTTCCCCCCCCTTTGCCTGAATAAACTACCTCTCTCGCTTCGCCTTCTTCTTCATTGTCTAAAATATAAACTACGTATATGAAAATTGTTGGGCATGTTTAGCAGCCCCTAGTTTTGTATTAGTTTTAACCAGAAGTATTTTTCTGAAAAGTTCTTGTAAAAAATAAAAAATCATGTTTTTTAACCAGCAAGCCAGTTGTTATTTTCACACCCATCCTAAGCAACAGTTTTCACGGCCATGACTCAAGCCTGATTTGGGTTTCTTCTTCCCCCTAAAAAACCACCTTATCTTATTCATGTTGAGCTCGCAACATAACAATATATCTTCTGAATTTAAGTTTCAGTTTGAATTTAGAAAATGTGTCATAATGATTCTGCATACAAGTAAAGAAATATTCGTTAGTCAAAGTAGTCAATATGAGCAAAAAAGGTATCATAAGTTTTGAGAATGTAAGAATCAAGCGGTTCTTTTAATAACATTTAACGTTTAATTGAGTTGATTATTATTTTCTCTATATTTTAGTGCACTAAACTGACCTTAAGATGTTGTCGGAATAAAGCACGTGATGGTATTATCGATATATAAACTTTTACATTTCACGTGATTTAACTATGGAATTTGTAGCTTGAAAAAATCTAGGTATATTCTAATAATTTATAGGCTGTTAAAGGTTTATGTGTAAATTTTCTGAAGAACATATAGCTGAGAAATGCTGAGCTGCTTGTTATAAGTCTTCTACTAGAAATTTGAATTTCACAGCATATTTGGCACATTTCTAAATCTCCTAAAACCAAAAATTACTTATATTTTTATTCAGATCGTATTCAAAATGTTTCATTATTATTATGGTAGGAAAACACAAACTTTTACTATCCGAAACGCACGGAATACAAACATACTGTTAGAAAACTGCATTTACCAAGTAATGATGTCATCTGCTATCAAAGTAGTCCTCTTGGCCATCTATACACAACTGCCAACGTTTCTTGAGGTCTTGGAAGCAAGCGGGTAAATCTTTAACTGCGATGTTTATAGGCTCCTGTGTCACAGCCCGTTGAATGTCTGCAATAATCTTGATGAAGCTTTCCCTTCAGTCACATTTTCACTCGCGGAAATAGGAAATATTCACGGTAATCTTTGACACAAATGTGGGATCACGTCTGGCTGTATCAATGAGCAGAAATTCTTCGTCTTTCCTCTTTCTGCTGTGAGTGAGGGACGATTCTTGCATTAAGTTTCCGTTTCCCTAAATCTTCGCATAAAATCTTATGACACATATCACAATTCAAATTCAGTTCTTCTGAAGTCATACGCAGAGTGACACGACGGTCTTCTTGCAATAACTGCCTTACACGCTGCACCTTTGCATCGGTATGTACTATAGACAGACGACCAGCTCTGGGATCGTCTTGCACTGAATCTATGTCTTCACGAAACCTTTTGTGCCACTCCAAAACACAATTTCTTGAAAGTGCTTCGCCTGCATATGTTTGCTTAATAATGTTCCACGTTTCAGTAGGCATTTTCCCAAACTTAACGCAGAACGCCTGGAAACTCAATATTTTTCATATGATCCGATTTTGAGTTATTTTATAACAAACTTTTAAGAAAATATTTTCTCGAAGCCAGCAGAGTTCTTCAGAGTAATCAGAAATTCGAAATTTCATAATGTTTCTAAATTTAAAAACAAACTACAGCATGGAGAGAAAATTTGTTTTTTTAATCAATCTATGCAAAGTTGAAAACATAGTATCAGTTCAGATCCGGAAAACAATACGTCGTAAAATTACAAGTAAAGACATCACGTAGTTTTATATGCATTATAGCAAAAATATGCCCTTCGAAAATATGCTTGTTTGCACGTGATATTCTAAAAAAATGCATTTCAAAACAGCAGACTGTACAGGGTGTTTATAAAGTCCCAGACCCATTTTGATGTTTAATAACTCATAAAGTAATAAAGATAGATTAAAATTAATAACATAAATGGTTAGATAGACTCAAAAAGTTTCACGACCCTTGTCAATGAACTTCCACGTGTGCCCCCTTCATCGCACGGAGAATATCGAGTCGATATTCAATATCACGCCAGGTACCGGCAAGCGTGTCGGCATCCACAGAGGCTATTGCGGTTGTAACTCTGGCTTTTAGGTCATCAATGTTCCACTTAAATTTAAGGATTGTGTAAAAATGTCTCTCTGACGCGCTCAACATCAAAATCACTTGTGCAAGAACGTCCGGAACGTTTCTTACCTGCGATACTTCTAGTTTCTAGAAAAAAATGTTTTCCACCGGAAGATGCGGATTTTGGATGGAGGATCTTTTTGGTAAATTCTTCTGCAATTTCTCTGTGTTTGCATTATGGATTTCGTTTCTATGAACCACCATAAAATCTGCGCTTTCTCTTGTGGTGTGTGCATTCTCCTTAATATCCGGTCAAATAAAACATCACGTACAAACGTACTAGAAAAAACACATCAAAAGTAAACATAACATTGCAATAGTTTCCGAAAAGAAGAGAGAAAATGCAATTAATAAGCAGACGATATTTAGAAAAGTACAGATATTTAGAAAAGTACAGATATTTAGAAAAGTACAGATATTTAGACTGCAAAATGAAATTATCTGAAATTAACCACACGCGCAGACGATATTTACAAAAGTAAAGATATTCAAACCTGAAAAGGAAAATATATAAGTTATTCCATCAATAAATGCCATACGTTTGTTTATATCTTCATTATTTTATGAGTTACTAAACATCAAAATGGGTCCGGGACTTTATAAACACCCTGTATTTCTGACTTCATGATTTAATGTTCACGCTTTGCTCACACTGAGCATCCGTTGTGTCACCTTAACGAATGTGACAAAAACAATCCGAACAATGTGTTGCTAAGCACAGACCTGTCCCCTATTACGTTTACTTGGAAACATGGCCAAAGTCATATGAAGTAAGAATACATACCATCTAACATAAAAATAACTTTTGTTCCTTTTTACTACTGCAAATTCAAAAATTTAAAAAGTAATTTCTCCTGGAACTTTTCTGACAAACGATGCATAATGTTTGTTTCTTAACGCCAGGTCTCGTTATTGACGATTGCGTGGAATGAAATTTTGATGAAAATTTAGCTATCTATCTGAAGCCACTTAGTGTGTTTTCACGTGTTTTTGTGAATGCAGCAGTTACACAAGAGTTTCGCAATAGAACAGATCTTTAAAATTTCTTAAAAATATGCAACACTGCTTTGTGAACTTTACGCAGTTTTCTCTGATTTGTCTAAAAGAACTCTGCATTTTATATCTCCAGTCAAGATTCTTATTGGGCAGTGTAATAATTTTTCATTCGACTACACCATGCAATTTTTCCTTCATGTGAAGATTACGTAAAAAAAGATTCCACCGCGTAAGCAAAAAACACAGAATATTTTTAGAAGTTTTAACTGTATGTGAATGAGAAGATATCAGATTAAGGTTGAATAAAATATGAATTTTTGGGCTCATGCATAAATAGTCAACGCTTTTATAAAATATTTGCTTACTCCGCTCTTTTATTTCCTTAAAAAAAAAGAAAATAAACTGAAAGGTTTCAGATTTTAACGGTCGCCCGAAAGGTTTTGTTAATGTTTTCAACTCTCTCGCTGTGTATGCAATCTACCAGTCTGCTTTTATACTCCCTCATACTAACTAACACGTTTTACCTTTATTACTAAGCATAATTTTCTTTGCACTTACGCCATGTACAATTCAACAGCAAAATCGCAAAATATTTGAAAACATCATGTCTTTATATTTCCAAACAAGCAGTCTCGCGTGCTTGAGATACGTTTTATTTCGTAGCCATTGCTGGCTTTAAAATCGTTTAGTTGGTTAATCGAAAATTCGTTAAAGTTTCCAAAATGTGAAAGAGATAACAAACAATTTTGAAATTCTAAATTCAGTTTGCCAGGTTCGCCATTTGCTTGTGGAGAGCTACGTTATTCAAAATTGGATGGCTGTAGGTACCGTTATGTTTATCAAATTGCGAGAAACATTCATGCATTTATGCAGATTCTTCATTATTGAATTTCTTTAACACAAGATTCCTCCCCACTCAGAGGGCGAAGGTGGAGGAAGGAATCAATCGTCAAACAGTATCGGTGATGAATTGTCGTCCTCCACAGTTTAGTTCAGACGCCACCCTAGATTCTATTACTTTTTTTAATTATTTTATTTTTAATCTGAGTAAGAAACATAAAAAATGAGCAATGCCTTCACCGATTATCCAACGTCGAACCTTCCGACGGCTAACCAAACGTGTTGAAGAAAATACATCAGATTCTTCCCCCTTGATGGCAAATGGACCCACTCGTTAAATCCTGATTCTAAAGAATTATCGTCCACCACTTTTCAGTTCGGTGCCAATACGAAAAATGCGATTAATACAAAATCTAAAATAAAATTAAAACTAAAAAAAATCTGAAAAGTTTCAGATTTTACATTACGCCGAGAGGGTCGTACTTTTAAGTTTTTCTCTGTTACCTTAATTTATTAAATATCATGTTCTTCGAACTTAACATCCAATTCGACAGCAATATCGCAAAATAACTTTAAAATAAGCATAACTTCAGAATTTTCGATACACAGTCTCGCGCGCTGGAGATTTTTTTTTCTTCCCGTACTGTGTTGTGATTGCTCGCTTTGAAATCTTTGAGTCCTTATTCAAACATTAGTTAAAGTGATACAAAATATCAAATCGATAACGAAACAAATTCTAAATTTAGGCTTCCAGACGCCCATATACGGAGGAGGATTACCTTATTCAAAATTGCATGGCTCTAGTACCGTTGTTTTTTGTTGTCGTATGCGAGAAACATGCATACGTTTATGCATATTCTTCATTATTTAATTTCTTTAAATATAACACAGGGCGATAATATTTGGTGGCAACAGCTTGAAAAGTGATGCGAACATTGACAGTGAATCGACGCAAAATGACAAAACGAAATTCATAGCCCTTCCGAAATAACGCTCCTTTGGGCTAACAATGCAGTAACTATTAAATATTAAATAATAATTAAATAATTTAATTATTATTGTTTTTTTGGATTAATTTACAGTTGTTTTTATAATGCTGTTCAGGCTTCAGCTTAAAATTATTAAAATTTTTTTTTTCCTTTTCTATAGTTTACCACTCCTAGTAACGCCATCATTATATAAAAACTATGTTCAAATTTCTGACTGTATTTTTTGACTGGGCTTAAAAAATGATGCGTTAGAAGAGCAGTAAATATTTCTGTGAAGTTGTTTATTTATTCATGTGAATTTATATAATTTTTTTACTAATATTATAAGTGAAACGGCCTTAAAACACAAATGAAAACGTTTTAAATACCAATTTTTTTAAAGGAATTTTGAGCCTCTGAATATATCATCTAAAACGAAATGCTTCTCATTATAATTTCATTTTACTCCTATTAATTATCAAAAGTTGTGTACGACAGGTAAGTAGAGTTTTCTTTTTTCACTATCTGTTTTGTAATCAACGTAAATCAGATTTTTAGCTGAATATATCGGAAAATACATTATTGAAGAACACTTGCATGCCACCACAAGCTACAAAGTAGTGCCAGTAAAAATATATTTCGTCTATTTCCTCTATACCGTTATTTACTTTCGTTAAGAATCAAGGTATTCGTCTTCGTAAATTACTTAGTGATTTAGCTGCGAAAGCAAATCCTGAGGAAACAGAAGTTTCGTATTGCGACTTAAGGTAAATTGTTAACGAGGATAGAAGCATCGACCCAAGAAAATAAAATACTCTTCCTGTTAGTTTAGTTGAGAATAAGATATTGTAAGTGAACTTCGGAATTAGATTTACAAGATCCAAAAATGAATTATTTTTAGAGAACTGTATTTCAATAGATTATTTTACGGGTACTTGATGATAATAATTTTTATACGAAAGAAAAGAATAGAAAATGAAAACCTAAGGAGTTAGCCCAGTTAGTCCATCCCTTAAAGATTTGGACGTAAAGAATTTTTTTAAATTTATGTTTAATCAAAATATTATAATACACCGACAGATATTGAGTATCAATACCTTCAGCATTATACGGTATTCTCTTCTTTCTATCGTTGTGTAATGGTTAGCACACTCGGCGCGTATTCGAGAAGTCCAGGTTCGGATCTCGGCTAGGACATTGCTCATTTCCCAATTTCCCATGTTTCCTGCTACAAAAAAAAACCTAATAACTCTACAGTGGCACCCGAACTAAAAGATCGTGGATGATGATTCTTTACCACCGGTATTTGACGAATGGATCCCCTAATCCCCAGTCGCCCATTAGAAGGGGGAGTATGTAAAATATTTTCTCTCTCCTTTCCGCATGCCTTCGTGATGACGGTAGCAATGGTTGAGGTGAATATTCGAAAGGTTCAGATTCGAGTCCCGGCGGTTAGGTTATTGCTCATTTTTCATGTCTTCTGCTTCAAAACAACCTAATCACTCTATAGTATCTTTCCATATATTAAATGTTTCCGATTCCATATTTCTAACAGAAGATCAAGCGTTGGTATTGTCTGAAAGATTATAACCAGACATTTAGCAGTCCGTTCAAAACCGCTAAATACTGGTAATTTTGCAGGGTTCGAAATCAGGTGAATGGGTTGCCCACAGATTGGTTTTTGTAGTTTTCCCATGTGGAAGGTGAATATGAGCCAGTTTTCTCTAGAATGCCCTTACAGAGAACATCATATCCTTATGCATCCAGCTTTCGTGTTCTTTGCCATGCTTATACATCCTAACTTAACCGAAAGACTGTGGTACTCCGCTACAAAATGTGGAATCTTTTCCCATGTTTTAGGGGACCGTCTGCTCATTCGCCAATTTCTCCAGATTTTTCTCAAACTAAATTTATAAACTTCGTTACATGTTTACGCAGAAAACCCATTTTTAGTTGACGACAAAAACATCATTACTTTCTTTATTCGATATGGTTTGTCATTACGTCTTCCACATTATCTTATGTTTCGTTATGCTATAATACCATTTATCTCCATGGTTTAGGCAAAATTGCCTTTGCTCGAGGCATAAGATCTTATCTCCCTTCACTCGGCATGGCAAATAGCAGATTTCTAGAGAATTTCCGTTTTATGTCAATTATCAGGACTACTGTTTCTTCTAGTTGATTTTGCAAACATAACTGGAGTCCTGAGTAGGAACAGGGAGCTTACTAAAAGCTATGTTGTGCGTGTGTAGAAGATACAACAAAGATAAGAAGGGTTAAAATTCCTCTTTATTTGCTTATCGATTTTACAGCAGTTCTCGCACTTCGGATACAAAGACCAACCACTTGTGGTCTGAACGTCGAAGAATATAAGACTTCTAACCACCTAAAATTTAAATAAGAGCTAACTTTTAATATTTTACACAGATGACTAATACTACGTCTACAGTACGCAAACTGAGGAAAACTATACGTCTTTAACTTTCAAGAGGATTTAAACCTCTGGCCTTAAAGGCGGACAGTAACGGATGGCAAGCTCGCGTGAAGACTCGTAGCAACAGAGCTCTCTCTCCTTCTACTCTACTCTTGGTAAAAAGCCACAACTTAAATACTTAAGCGATAACAAGTACAATGTGTATAAACATATTCACGCGTTTATTCTGGACTGAAGTTGAAAAGAAGAGATGATAGTAAAGTTTTAAAATAAAATAAACGTTAGTGAACTTAAAATTCTTGCAATATAAGATATTAATTTAATTTTGAAATTGAAATTATTCATTGCTTTACAGATTAAACAAAGTGAAGCCAAGCTATGTACTGCTATTATTAATCAATCTTTTTTAATCATGTTCTGCAGTAGGTGTACGGGTTTATCACGATCTAGAGAAGGTTAAGAGGAAGGTATTATGATCTAGAGGAAGCGATCACTCCTGTTTATTGCCAAACTGTGTTCCGGGGACTTATAGTTGGCATTTGACACCATCAGTTTAGCGAGAGATTAGGTGCTAGTCTCATGTCCATGCATAACTAGTGTTAGAAGGAGTTACATCAAATAACATAGTAAGATATTTTTCCCTTTGTCGCTCATGGCATAATTATATAATTTACATAATTATTACATTATTTCAGATATTTAAATTACTTTACAAAACAACATACACTTATCATAGTACACATTACAAATACACTTTACAAACGTTGCAGAATTTTACAAACTTATATCACGGAACATCCAAACACAGCAGTAGTACAAAGGGTTAAACTTCTAGGAACAAGCTGAGTGAATATTAAATTCTTACTCTAGGTATTGCTCCTGTTACAAAAAAATTAATTAAACTGAAAAAAAAAATTATGTAACGAGATTGTGGTCGATTCCGAGTTTTTCAAATTTGTCGATAATCTGAGCAATCGTTGCCACCAGATGGCGTTGTTTTACCATAAACTTGGGGAAGGTCTGTGTACTGTTACTAGGAAGTTTAAGGTGGTGTTCTCTGGTAAGTAAGCAGATGGTAAGATAATGGTCTGGGGGTACACTGCGCAAAAAAAAGGACAGTTCTATTTCTCCCGTTCTACTGGGCCTATTGATGAAATTGAAATTGCGTTTTCCATGTCTCGAAAGCGCGACTTAGGATATGTATTAGTTTATATATACCATCTTTTTCCGAAAATAAGACACTGTCTTACTGTCTTTTTTGGGTACAAAATACGCGCTAGGGCTTATTTTCGGGGGAGGACAAAAATAAAAGTATATTTATATATTTTTATTTAATATTTATTTTACACAGAATACAGAAATTTAAATTTATTCAATTACAGTCATGTCATCTTCTTCTGCAACATCGTCATAAATAAAATTCTGAATTATATTCTGATTTTCTTCCAAATCCATTTCCTGTTGAATCATTGGTCCGAATCTCTCATGTCTTGCGATATAGCTATCGTTAAATGAATACTTCTTGTCTAAGTAGCCTGTTCGTAGTGCATTGGAAACATCACTATCAGTTATTTTGTCCCATGAATTTTTTACACAATTCACAACTTCTTGTATGCCCCTGGTTTTACAAAATTACCTCGATGATTTCTCACCATTCTGTTTTCAATATATTTATTGATTTCCATCCGCAAATGTTCCTTGAATGGCTAGTTTATTGCAATGTCAAGTGTCTGGAGGTAACCAGTCATTCCTGCCGGAATCATTATTTAATCAATCTCCCTCTCAGAGAGAAAGTTTTTCATGTCTTTAGCGCGGTGAGTACTGGCTGAATCCCAAACTAGTAAACCTCTATTCTGACCCCTCAACAGTGGTGGCAGCATAAAATCAACTCACTTTCTTATAACTGCTTGGGTGCACCAGGCTTTTTCACTTTCAATGATATAAATTCCTAAAACACGTTGAATCTGGTCTTTTTTACCTTTAGGAATTAAAAATGGCGATACTTTCTTGCCATGTAGACGAATCGCCAAAATACAGGTAACACGTGCCCTATTCTAACCGGTAGGAGGAACGTAAATTGACGAAGAAGCCTTGTGGTGAACTGTCGTTTGAGCTCCTTGGCGTAGGAATACCGCGGTCTCATCCATAGCAATCATGTTGGAGAATTGGTATTTCGAAAAATCGATGCCGTGAACAAAAAGCTTAAACGCAAGTGTACGCTTAACAACTTCATTGTCTTCCAGCTTGAACAATGTTGTTGATCTCCTTAGAGACAGTTCACATCGTTTAAGGAAGTTGTCCAACCAGTGTGACGATGCTTTGAATTCTTCTGTGGATATATCAAATTCAATTGCTGTTTCAAGGGCAAATTTTTTAATATCAGCCCTGCGCACAACCAAAGCCATTGCTCTCCTGCCTGCAATCCATTTCCAGATGCAATCTTCCAACTCAGAAAATAACGGCTGCCGACCTGATCCAACTCTGCGTTTTTTCTCATTTCCTTGGTCCACCAGTTGACACAAGTAATCTTAGTCTGCACACCATTTACGAACCATACGGAGATCCAGCATCTTCTCTTTACAGAATACTACAAGATTTACACCCCTGAAGTCTTCCACGATTCCCTTTTTGTACTCGACGGAATAGCTCTTTCGATTTGTACTCATTTTAACTGGGGTTAAAAATTATTCACTTTATTTTTAAATAAAATTACGTATGAGGAAATAATTAGACTTACAAGACTGAAATGAATGAACGTTGCATACCTGCACTGTCGCTCAATGTAGACCTGCCTCATGTTGTATTTTTAAGATAAATTCCAAGAATTAATTTGAAACGAACTGTAGAAGTAAACAATTAATTTCTCGGAATATTTTGTTTCAAACATTTCTCTGAAATAGTATTAGGAAAGCTAAACATATTATTGCTTATACTTAATAAATCAACAACATTTTTTAAAGAATTCTTTTTGTCACATTATTTTAACTAGGGATTATTTTCGGGGGATGTCTTTTCGTAAAATAAGATGCAAAGTTCCGGAAATCACGATAGGGCTTATTTTCGGAGGATGTCTTATTTTACAAAAAGTTCCGAAAATCACGATAGGGCTTATTTTCAGAGGATGTCTTATTTTCAGAAAAAGACGGTAGCAGCGTTCTAACATAAGTATTTTGACACAAAATCGGACTTTTTCTGAAATAGCATAGCAATTTTTTTCCATATTTCGATTCTACGACTCAAATTAAGCCTAAATATTAAATTTTGTAAAATTTGGTGCGAAATTTAGGGAGAAATTCATAAATTGATGAATTGTTTTCAGTTGTAGCCAAGAATAATTCACTTGGCGAACTTCTTAATTTGTGGAAACCTATATTCCTTCCCTTCCCTTGCGCAGCGGAGAAAAAAAGTCACATCGTTCCTGCCCTTTTTACATTGTGGATAAGAGGAAGAAAAGTCACATCGTTCTACTTTCAAATAATTTTAACAAAGTGCGTAAGCCCCATTTTCGTCATTATCGCCTCCAACAAATATGCCAAATTTAAAAACGCGCCAATATATAAATTCATGTATGTCTTCGGAACTTTTGAATAGAAAGCTCTAATTGTTTGCAGGTAAGCTTAAAAATAAATCTACTTTAAGATGATTGTAAAAATTTTATAGGTCATAATTCAAATTTTTTTTGAAAAATTTGTAAAAATTACTTAAAAATAGAAATTTAAAAAATAAATCATAAAAAATGGGCGAATTTTGTTTCGAATGAACCTAAATTTCGAACTCTGTAAGAAGGAATTAAATAAGTTTCACAAAAAAGAGATATTTATTAATATATATCAAATTCAATTAACATTGTGGAGCTACAATTTTGAGAGCTAATTTTTAAAAAACTGCTCGTGCGATTTTTACAAAAACTCCGCAGTTTGGCATAATATGAGTCGTAGAATCGAAATATGGAAAAAAATTGGCATATCATCATTTCAAAAAAAGTT
This sequence comes from Stegodyphus mimosarum, assembly GCA_000611955.2. NCBI lineage: Eukaryota > Metazoa > Arthropoda > Arachnida > Araneae > Eresidae > Stegodyphus > Stegodyphus mimosarum. Next base: position 66,767 of record KK119116.1, read on the forward strand.
CGATTTTGTGTCAAAATATCTATATTTAAACAATGCTATATATAAATCTAATGTATATCCACATCGCGCTTTCGAGACAGGAAACCGCAATTGGAATTTCATCAATCGGCCCAGTAAAACGGGAGATGTAGAACTCTGCTTTTTTTCCGCAGTGTATCTATTTCTTCTCAGACACAGAAGTCGGTGTTGTGAACGCGGCGTCTATTACGATAACTTGTCCAGCTTCATGCAAATATCGGTCCGCAGCACTCTGAGGAAGCAGAATCCAGTAGTTTCATATCCATTTTCTCCTACACTAAACTGTCTATTTTATCTACCCCCAAACCAAAAATGCAGTACATTTATTAAAAACACCCACATCTTCTCAAATTTTGGTTTCAAAAGGAATTTTTAAAATTTGGTTTCAAAAGGACAGAGTAAGGCAAGGACAAATATGGCTCCACTTTGACACTTGCAGGGTTTCCCTTAGTTCAAATAACCAATTATTTAAATTTTTGTTATCTTTTCTGAACTCCTGAACTTCCTCTCGCCTTTCCTCGCCAGGATGCTAATTTAAAATTAGGTGAAGTGAGTATTTAAACGGATGAAATCTTGGAGTTTATTGAGAGCGTATATTTGCTAGTCAGCGCACGTATCGTTTGTGACCTAGCTGTCAAGCGGAGTTACTGATACGCCTCTTTTACCATTTGAATAATTGACACCCCAGGTAGGTTTGTGGGGTCAACCTAGTTAGCCGAAAGTTTAATTGCTAGTTCAGCACTATTCTTTTTAGACTTGGATTGATTTGTGTAACAACGCTTAAGTTCCACTGCAAGTTGTCGGTATTATTACAAAGCAAAGAGTACGTCCCTTTCTGTTCTTAGTTGAAAATAATAAAGGTTTTTGTTTTTAATCTTTCTTCTACGCTGGTATTATTTCCCGCCTGTGCGAGAAGACACCAGGTTCATTAGTGGGATCTAGTAGAGTTTGTGGCCAAAGAGAGCCAGATCCTATGAAGTATGCGTGGATGTGTGTTTAATCTAGCAGATAAAATATAAGGCAAAAAATACTCAAAATTATAAGAATGATGCTGAAATTTAGTCAAGAAATTTTTAGAAATCAGAGCTTTAAGTCCTGTTAACAAATTAACTCGTTTAATAATACAGCGAACAAAATACTCTGAATATTTTTTCATGAATTCGCACATAGATAAGTATTTAAAGTACTCGTACTATTGTGGTACATCGATGCTTTGAAAAAATAGGCATAAAAGTTTCGAATTCCAAACTCAGTTTTTTTATTAATCTTATTCGTTACCTAACGAGAAATATAGACATACTATATAGAAGAAAAACCCCGCCCACTTAAAACATAAAATTAAACGTATAAAAAAGCTTAACTTCTCTTTATATAAAATTCTTTTCGAAATAGATATATTTTGCTTCAAATCTATGAAAACGTAGTGTTTTATACATTTTACTTTTTCTTTTTCCTTCTCCCTTTCTTCCTCCCCCCTTTTTTGCTTATTTTACTTTGAGCTATTATTAAAGCTTTTATGAATAAATATTAATCAAAATCCAAAATCTAATGCTTTATCTTATATAGCTTACCGCTTGAAGTCTCATTTCATAAAGCACACTATTTGTATAAAAACGTGCATGCAGATCTTGAAAGTCAGTTTCTAGTTATACGTATCAAGTGCAACACAGCTTCGAAAATGACACAGTTAATTTTTTTCAGAAAAGAGTAAAATTATCTTCTTTTTTTTTTCTGAGAGAAGGGTAAAATATTTATCTGCATTACATTTCCTTCAAACAACTGTGTTCTCTAAAATAACGACATTTAATGATATTCAACAGTTTCATGAGCTTTGGTTCAGATTTGTGAAGCTTCTGGAGTCAGTCTGAAATCCGTTCTTTGATAGATCTTGAGTCACTGCCTTTGAAATTTAAATTTCTAGCAAGGAAGTTGGTAAAGATCGTCTAAGAATAAGTGGGACGTTCAAGTGCTGTGGTATCTTAAGTTGTAAGACGACTTTCCGAATTTTTTTCTTGTCCGGAAACTGAGGAAATCCGCAATGCCCTCGTCGAGATTCGGACCTCCGGAATACTCTTCGAGCGTGCTTCCAGTTACACCACAAACTCATGCCGAAATGAAGGAGACAGTACCTTATATATTTCCGTTAAAGGGCAACTGGATGGAGAGGACCCAATCTCCAAATCCTGCTGGTGACGGATTATTGTCCAACACTATTTTTAGTTCGGGCGCCAGTGTAGACACATTTTAGGATTTTTCGAAACCAGTAAACTGAAGAAATCCTCAGTGCTCTCGCTAAAATTCAAATTCCGGACCTCGTGATTGAGTCGACTGTGCTATCCGGTTACACCACGAAGGCACGTTTGTTTGTTTGCAACGTCTTTGTATTGTATTATTTAACAGCACTGCTCGATAAATGCCTCTTTGAATTCCGATAAATCTACGTACACATCGCAGAAATGTATTTCTGTACAGGATTCTGGGAAGAAAATAATGCAGTTACGGCACGTTCTGGGAAGAAAATAATGCGGTTACGGTTATGACTTCAGTGCAATGTCATGGACGATTTTATAGAGTAGCTCGTAATTAAAGATATAATACAGACAAAGGCTAATTTCCTTCAGCATTACTTACTTTTTGCCCTTCTTAACATCTATTATATTTAATGTAAATTAGTTTATGTTATAAAAATAATATCTGGCTGTTGGGAGCCTTTGTTAAGACTCTATTTGGGTATGTTCTATTTATGGAATTCTCCATTACTCTGTTGACTTCCTAAATTTAAAAACCGGTGCAAGAAATTTTTAAAATTATCTTTTATGTTGTTGCGTGCGTACGCGTTCGTAATGGATTGAATGCACAAGTCGATAAAAAGTTAATAAAATGTATCCTTATCCCAAGAAATAAAGCAAAATGCTGAAATTTCCTCAGAGACGTTCGTACAATATCACAATATCTCACAGCAATTATATATTTTAAACTACTAAAACGTTGAATAGAATTCAGTTCAAAACACAGCGAAAGCTAAGCCGATCTCACCGCGAATTCGCTACATTCAATAACAGCACTAAATAAACAACAACAATTCACTTAAAAGAACTGAACTTAGATGTTTCTCTCCAGCTTTTTTAAAGCTTTTTAATCACGCAGTGGAACATTTTGGTAATTTTTATTTTCTCGAGGTTTCTGGAAGCAAAAGCAATTTCGAGCTATCTATTTATTAAATGCACTTGCTCCTGCATTTTTACATTTTGGCGTAGTTTTCTCTTAAAAGTCGTCATTCACTGCATTGCACGGGTGAATGAAACGATTTTAATTACAATTCCACTAAAAATAGCTAAATAAATACAAAATCCGTAACAATTATTTTACCGTTTTGCAGTCATAGGACAATCATAGTTACTTTTCGAAGATTGTGATATATTTAAAGTTACCTCGAGCTGCAAATACCCTAAGATTTCTGCCTAAACACTCTAGCTGCTCTAATTACAAGCAAGTTGATGCCATAATAACATTCTGAATGTGAAATTCTTAACAAATGTTTCGTAAATTGCCTTAAAATTGCATAGCAGCTCTCTCTGCGTAAGATATTTTCAATTCATTTTTAGGCTAAGTTGCTGAGTTTTAAGTCATATATCACTTGATCTAAAAAAAAAGTGACTTTCCCTTTTAATTTCCTGTGATGCCAACTAATAGTCACAAATTTTATGCAGCTCCGTAATAGCATCCAGAACTTGCTTAACACTTCCTGAGTTACTGAAGGGTGACTCAATGAAATAACGGTGCAGAAAATGTAGCACGCAATCTCTATGGCGTTTAACGCAAACTCGGACTAATTTAGAAGAGCAATAGCTATTTTAAAATGAATCTCGCCATGCGCTTCCAATGTTATCGTCGGAAAATGGATGATTGAATTTGTGACAGCTCATTAAGATTAGAATATATCGGTGGCACAAATTGCTCCCTAAAATGTGAACTGCGATAACACCCCCCTTGCTACCCAACTCTACCCCCATCGCCTTTTAAGGAGGCATTACTTTTAATCTGTTTTGTTGATATCGCGTCAGAAATTCCTTAAAAGCGGGGGTAGGGGTAGGAGGTAGCAATCGATAGCATCGCAACTTACGCAAATTACTTCCATTGGACTATTATACCAGAAACAATCTGATGTAATCTGAAATTTCAGCCGTCGAGACATTAATTCATTATGTTCGGGAAAGAATGCGCGAGATTATTGCATTGCCATGTTTTCAAACGGTTTATGCTCATTTCAGTGAATGTCGAGATATTTGACATGATTAGAATTAGGAAGCTGTTGCTAAAAGCACGCCGAATAAATGCACATGCTTGATTAGCAATAACGAAGCAAGTATTCTGTCTGGAGATTTATGAGACGTTGCTAAAATTACTGTAAAAATGCGCAATATCTCAAAAATAGCATCAAATGGAAAGGGGATTAAATTTATCCCAGATCCAATAAGGAGCCGTATGCTGATTTTATTAATTAATTATTCATACCAAATGAATATATCCATTACAGCTTAATGGAATTAACTACAGGATTTTGAAAGTATCGTATTCATATTTGGAATGTATTGGGATTTTCAGTGAATGCAATTTATCTATTGTTACGAATTTTGTACATTGATAACTGATTTTAGTGCAGTCATTTGTGCAGTTGTTTTTGCTGCGTAAACGTAACACGAAAAGTCTAGATTCCAGCTCTGCATGAAAAGCAAGAATACAGGATCAAGTCTATTTAACATTGACTAATCTCGGTAATTTGGTGAGATATCGCCAAGCTGACAACGGTTTTAGCAAATTATTTTGTCGCCAAATTTGGCGAAAAATCACTTTGGCGACATTTTGGTCAATTCTCTGTGTCACCGTAATAAGTACTGTAATTGAATAAATGCAACTTATTACTGCATCAGCTGCAATCGTAATTTGCCCCTCATATTGCTTTCCAGCAATTTAAAGGAGCAGAAAGTACTAGAAATATCTCGGCGGCCGGATGAAAACTGTCTAAGGCCGGAGAGAGAGTACTTCCTCTCAGTGTTTAGTTACTGTTGTTACTAGTTGTTAGTTCAGTTTGCACCACGATATCCCCGGGTAAGTTTTCTCTTTAGGTGCGCTTGGCATTGCGTTGTGTTTAACATTCTTCAGTACTTTGAATTCTTCAGTACTACTGATTGTATTCTGTGATACTGTGAACACCTGTATGATTTTTTCTGTGGAAAATTTCAGAACTTTGAATTCTTTTATTTAATAAAAATAAATTTTACTTAACTATCATCGTACTTGTGTGCATTCAGTCTGTTACGAACCCGTGTGCACGCAACACTATTATCGTAATAAGGGGGAGAAAATGCAGATCTGACTGTTTCAGGCTAAATTCAAAGCATGTGACATTTTTGCACTTTCCCTGGTATAACTGATTATGCCACTTTGCTGACTTTTAACAGAAGCAAAATTATTTACATGACAATCGCATTTAATTTTTACTTTAGGAAATTCTGTAACTTATTCAATCAATGCACATGATTTCTTACTTGTATTAGAGGTTTATTGTAATTTCTTAATAATTAATTTTGTTTTGGAACAAACCTTTCGGTTATTGGTCGGAGAACAGCCTTGGTTGCGCCAACTTGGCTTCTTTAAGGGTATGGGCAATATTTCGTCATGCCAACGGAAGTAAATACTACAGAATAAATACTACAATAATAAATGCTAGAGTAATAAATACTAATTACTATACTACAATAATAAATACTAATAATAAATACTACAGCTAATAAGTAATACTACAGATAATCTCTTAGCAAGGGAAAAGTATTACGGCTGTCTCCCTAGAGGAAGTACGTCATCAAATGACAACCATTGCCTGCCATACCACAATAAGTTGTTTCTCCCTTTAATTACTATACTACAATAATAAATACTAATAATAAGTACTACTGATAATCCCTTAGCAAGACAAAAGTATTACGGCTGTCTCCCTAGAGGAAGTACGTCATCGAATGACAACCATTGCCTGCCATACCACAATAAGTTGTTTCTCCCTTTAATTACTATACTACAATAATAAATACTAATAATAAGTACTACTGATAATCCCTTAGCAAGACAAAAGTATTACGGCTGTCTCCCTAGAGGAAGTACGTCATCGAATGACAACTATTGCCTGCCATACCGCAATAAGCTGTTTCTCCCTTTTTGGCGTCAAGGCTGTTCTCCGAACAATATCCAATCTTTCCTTTATTTTCTCGTTTTTCACCTATGATTTCCTTCCAGAATGAGTTTTTAGGATTTTATTTTATATAAATGAGGTAGAAACAAGTATTTAAGTTTCGGTCTCTATAGTAGAAGACGCTGTCACAGAGTGTTTGGCCTTCCGGCTATGTTGTTGCTAAAAGTCTAATCTTACTACGGTTCGGCTGTATTGTTATGTGCCTCCTAGTATTCCCCGGTCATCTTCAATAATCACTGTGTTAGTTATTTCTGTGCAGCTTCGGCTATTTTTATTGTAGTTAATGTTAGATTAGTTTCTTATTTTCTATCTTGAAGTCCAAGTGAAGGTGTGTTGCAAGCTCGAGAAAGGGCCATATTTCAATTATTTTGAGTTAACGAAGGGTAAGTGCAATAGGTTGGTACACAGTTCTTTGATATACAAGGTGTTTATAAAGTCCCGGACTCATTTTGATGTTTAATAACTCATAAAATAATAAAGATAGATTAAAAGTAATAACATAAATGGTTAGATAGACTCAAAAAGTTTCACGAATCTTGTCAATGAACTTCCACGTGTGTCTCCTTCGTCAGATCCTCATATGCGCACATTATGGCGATTAACAATGCCAGAAAGATGAAAGGATGCTTCGTCGGAGAACATTATGTGCTTCAGAAATTCAGCATCATCTTCTATCCTCCTTAGTATACCTGTTGCAAAAGCCATCCTCTTAGGCCTATTGTCCGTTTCCAAAACTTGAACAATTTGAATTTTGTATACATGCAGTCTTAATTGTTTCTTAATAACCTTGTACACCGTCGAAATTGGCATATCCGATTCTCTTGCCGCTGATCTCACAGATCTTCTAGGATTGTGTAAACGTGTCTCTCTGACACACTCAACATCAAAATTACTTGTGCGGGGACGTCCGGAACGTTTCTTATCTGCGATACTTCCAGTTTCTAGAAAACGCTTTTTCCACCGCTAGATGCTGCTTTTGGATGGAGGATTTTTTTGGTAAATTCTTCTGCAATTTCTCTGTGTTGGCATTATGGATTTCGTTTCTATGAACCACCATAAAATCTGCGCTTTCTCTTGTGGTGTATGCATTTTCCTTAATATTCGGTCGAATAAAACCATCACATATAAAAGTACTAGAACAAACACATCAAAAGTAAACATAACATTGCAATAGGTGCCAAAAACAAGAGAGAGAAAAATGCAATTAATAAGCAGACGATATTTAGAAAAGTACAGATATGTAGACTGGAAAATGAAATTATCTGAAATTAACCACACGCGCAGACGATATTTACAAAAGTAAAGATATTCAAACCTGAAAAGGAAAATATATAAGTTATTCCATCAATAAATGCTGTAGGTTTGTTTATATCTTCATTATTTTATGAGTTATTAAACGTCAAAATGGGTCCGGGACTTTATAAACACCCTGTATTAGCGCTCAATGACTACCAATTTAACTAGAATATTACATATTTGAAAAGGGCTTTATACATAAATCGTTAAGTTAAATCATTGTGATGAATGTCTTACGCTAAATCCTTGTAATGCAAAACATGTGCAAATTCTTCGTAAGTGCCTTGAGGAAACTTGTATAATATTTGAAAGAGGAGAGCACGCTATGTCCATAGATTACGAAGAAGAGGTTTGAGTTGGCTCCCCATGAAATCGCAGGTGGGTTCTATTCAGTTAATTCATGGCGAGATAGGACGTATAATGAATGGAAGTACATCCACATATTCCTTAAAACAATATTTTGCTACAATTGCTTGTTCATACAAAAATGCTTAACTCAGTATTCCCATGTTGTGACAAAGAGCTTTCTCATGCTGTGGAGTCAATTTCTGGTGGTGATGGCAAAAGCCACGAAAATTTGCCAGCACTGGTGTTCATTATAGTTCACGGCTGCCATGGTGTATTTTTTAACAATCACCGGAAGAACACATGAGAAGGCAAACACATGAGGCAATCCACCAGCCTACTTACGATCTAAAAATCAACTATTCACCTTGATGTCGATTTATCCTAAGCCACGCATCAACGTGATTTTACAGAAATCAGGATTCACCTTATTATGCAACTTCCTTTCATTGTTATTTGGTACTATGGACCCATTGTGGTGGCTTTTTATGGGCCCATTGTGGTGGTAAATGTCCGTGAGTTATCTGTTAGCAGAGGCATACGAGAGAGACATCTGTTGTTTAGTTCCATGGCCAGCAGAAGTTCATGAAGTGGGAGGTTAAATACGGTTCTGAATTGCGTTCAGTTGCCAACTGACCTTCGACAGCCGCCTATTTACCTTCAGTAATCTCAAACTTCCACATTTGCTGATGGTGCTGTAATGTGGTATTGCTATGTAATGGGGTGGTTATCTAATGCCAAAGCAGATACTACTGATTGCAACATTCTATTATCAGGTGCTAACAATGGCAGTTCACGAACATCCGGTAACGAATGCGGCCTCGGAGATAAATCTCCAAGGCTTCGGGTTATCAATCTGGCCTTTACTAAAATTTCTTAAATTCGTAGCCATTTTATTGTATGCGCAGGTATTCAATAAAATGCTCATTCACTATGCTTGGCAGTCAGTAGCCTATCGATAACTTTCCCAGATTTTTCGCGTGCCATTCACATTTAGTGATTCGAAATTCTTTATACAGCATTTATGAAGAAACACGAAATATTTACAAAAAGAAAATAGATTTAATATTGACAGAAATAGATACTGCTGAAGGTCTCTAACAAATGTTCATTTATTTATTGTCTGCGTCTGAAAGGTTCTGCGCGGCATTATGTACGACTTGATACGTTTTGCATATGCTGAGGTGACTAATGCAAAAACCTGATCGAGGCTCGTAGTTAAAGAGAGCTTAGCACTAATCCGTGGCACTCTACAGCAGTATGTCAATGAAGTATCCATTCGCAAAGAGCCCTCTTTTATGGAACCTGTCATTCATGGTATATTTGATAGTCAATTTCTTATAGCTGCAGAGAATTCACTTACAAATTGGGCCGACGACAATAGTCTACTTTTTTTAAGCAGTCGTTGCAAAATAACGTTTCTGAGAGTCTAATTTAGTACGTGTTTGATCTTACTCTAGTTATCTATGCTCTAGTTGCCCTAGTTCGATCTTGCCCTGTTGCTGTAGTTGTCTGAAGCTGTAGTTCGACCTTGCCCTAGTTAAGCTAGTTGTTAATTCTTTAAGCAATTGTTGCAAAATAATAGCCCTCAGAGTCTATTTTGGAACATCTGCGATCTTGCTTTAGTTGCCCTAGTTGTTATATAAATCACCAGTAACTTGAAACCGCATCCAAATTCCTGACGCGATGCTGTTGATGTTCTTGAGCTACTTTTGATATTAACATATCTGTGTCAGTATTTGTCTTGCTCACGACCAATGGTAAAATTCTCCTGTCTACCTACTTGTCCCTGAATATGTCTGTTCTGTTTACGTTCTCTCAATTGCAGTCCATTTCTCAGAACACTTCAAATACTTTCTCAATAGTATATTCTGTTGTTCTTATTTCAAATCCCCTTGGGGCAGGAAAGCGTACACCAAGTCCAAGATACCTTGCCGCACAAGCAGATTCCTGACGTCTTCCTGCTCAGCCGACAGCTGTCTCAGGGAGACGCCTATACAGTCTAGTAGGTGAGCGGGAGAGGCAAGGAAGGAACAGGCACACGAGCGGAAGGTCTTTTTTCCCTCTTTGAATTTCATGCATCGAAGATGCCCACTTCTGAATCTGGCCGTTGCCATTTGGATAGGCCTATATCTTTTACTCAGAAGTGACAGGCCTAGTTGTTCAGCGAAATAATAGCGAATGATTCAGTGAATAATCTAATAGAGCTTTAGTCAGTCTTTAGCCCTCGTGGTACCTCGCCTCAAATGAAGCTGCACATAACCCTTCGCCGTGGAACAGCCGTCTTACAGACGTGAAAATGTTATCAAATAATTCATAGAGTCTATGAATTTAGAATCTGAAGCACCGCTTTGCACTTCACGTGCCTGAAGAGCGATTGAAAAAATTTGCATGTTTTCGCGTAGTGAATCTCACTGGACTATGGAGCTTGATCTGCAGGCACCTACTTTTCATTTTACTTAATAAAATTAACTTGAAACATTTCCTTTAATTTTTGCGAATCTTTTATCTTTGCTAACATATTAATTACCTAAGATAAAGGAACTTTTCAGATGCTGAAAAACCATCGAAATAATATAATGCAATTCAATTATTTTAATGTAGTCTTCAGAGAAATTAATTGCTAAAGTTACCATTAAAGAACAATACCCTATAGTCCCTGGAACGTAAAAATAATAACTTCTTTGAAGAGCTGATACTTTTATCAGTGTTCTAGGGACTTTATATATCAAAGGTGAAGCCATGCGATGGTTTTGAATGCTTAATGACCACGGAGGCAAACATTGAAAAGTTGATAAGAAGATTTTAATAATTCACATCAGAGCTTAAGAAATTAATTATCAATCAACTGATACCAGATACTTGCAACTAATGATAAAAATATTATCTGTAGTATTTGATTCGTAGTACTGTAACATTTGCTAAAATAATAAATTACATATTTACAATGGTTTAAATATCAAGGACATGTTTCATCTGTTACAGCAGTCAATGCGGTGGTTGGCATTTCCATAACGTTAGTTTAGGGACGGAAGTGTCTAAGTTAAAAAGCCTCCTTCAGCACTCTTTCGTATTCGTGGTTTGTCGGTCACGATTTCCTGATGAGTCTTTGTAACCGTGAGAATACTGGGCGGTAATTTTATCTAGACTCAAATTTTTTAATTCAGTTTCGAGGATTTTAGGATGTCTTTTTTTATTTCTCTTTTATCAAAATGCTGCAAATCAAAAGCGCAGAATATAAAGATGATTTCTGATTTTTTGTTCCAATTACTTTTTAATAGCTTAGTTGTCAGATTACTGTTTGTACTTAAATAACGGATAACTGTATTTGAATGGAAATTACACTAACTATGACGCTGCAAATAATATTTTTCCAAAGTCCAAGCCAGAGGTCTGAATCTTGAATTAGTCTTGATATTTTGCCAAATGTTCTGAGCATTAGAAAAAACCGTTCTCCAAAGCGATATTCAGAAATCTTTCCTTTTCGTTTAGTACCAACACACAGATTCTGTGCTGAATTACATTTTTTAGTCTTCGTACGTGCAGTATAATGCATCAAAATATCATCCACTAGAATTAACCCTCTGACCGGCCAGGGGTTTCGCTAAGAAAGCACAAATTTCTAAAAACTACTACCAGAAAAACTTATTTTCTTGATTTAATGTAACACATTTCCTGCCATTTTATACCTGGATTTATGTACTTTTAATATATTGCCTTAATTTCTTTGACATATTTTAATACGCACGTATATATACGTTCGTACAGATATCACAAAAAATATTTTAGGCCGTATATATACGGCCTAGAATAGAGGGTTAAAATCTCGGTTATTACATAACGGTGTAATTTGTATTATCAGAGTTTGATTGGGTTATATCGGCATGGTACCCAAACCACAAGTCTGCATTTCCACTATTTATAATTTCATCTGTTTTATGTGTTATTTTTTAGTAATTAACATCCTGCTAAAGAATGGCATCTATATTCTAGGAGATCAGTAAAGAAGAATTATTGTTCGGAAAACTTATCATTTTTCCTTCAAACCTAAATGCATGCCAAACATTTGATCACATTTTTCTAACAACAGTGATTATGGAGGGTGAGAGAGTATTCACGTGTTCCGCCACTAACTTATGGGCATTATATAGCCTGACCCCAACTTAGGAATATTATCCATATTCGGCAATAAGAATATGGATAAATATATATTCATATATATTTACCCATATTCGGCAATAAGTGGGTATATCAGACAACGAAGAATTGCTCTCGACGCTGAACTGCTCACGCAAGATCACCACTCGCTGGGGGGGGGCAGAGACCACGAAGGGAGGCATGGTCGCTGGAACGTTTAGCTGGTAGTATATTGCTACCCATCACCACTATTCGGACTACCCCTCGCATAGGACATTACACAAACTCAGTGTCCCACAACACCGCACGTTTAGCAACCTCAGTTGTAGGATTTATGCCAAGCGATTTCCTGGGCTCACAGGAGATCACACCATTGCAAATCAAACCGAAAGATTCAATGCTTTTGTGTCTCGAGTGCCGAGGCTGCCTAAGTGCAGATCTTAGCCAGCACACTAGATGATCCTAGAGGTGGGATTTTTGAAGTTTCGTTGTTTAGGCATGCCATGGATAAAATGTAAGTTTCAGTTTATAAAATATGTAACTTAACGTTTCTTGTGGCGCTAGTTATTTAAACTCTATTGTTAGCTGGGAAAGATTCTTTTTAACTCTTCCCTGTCTTTGAAAGCACTGCGAGATTAAAACACGAAAATCGAGAAAATGTTGTGAAATTTCCTTATTTCCTCAGTGATTGCTTTGCTAAATTAGCTTTTTTCTGGAGGGGGCAGTAAAATTACTGCTTTATCCATGCCTACAGAGAGATGCATATTCTTCCCCACATACCGTTAGAAACAGGTTTGTTCGGATCTAAACAGGGGTAACTTTATTATTCTACTTAAACAAGATGAGCGTTTATTTCATAATATTCATTCTGTATACAGAGAGAATCTCACTATGGTATGTATTGCAATTAAGACGTTTTCGTTTACGTAACGTGTTTCGTTACGTAATCTACATCTGTAAATTATATGTGTGGAGTATACGTGGTCAGCACACAAACAAGTGGCTTGTAGAGAATACGTTACGTATTGCCGGGATGAATTCCGGACTCGTGAAAACGCTTCGGGCATGCCTCTACTTACATCATAAAGGCATGTCGAAAGGAGGGAGAAAATAACTTATATATTACCCCTTAGGGGCAACAGTGGAGTGGAAGACCCAGTCACCAAATCCTGGTGATGCCGAATTGTCGTAATAACTCATGTTTAGCTCGGGCGCCACTTTACAAATTTGTGTTACATCGATGCTGGAACGTGAAAATGTGCAGCGCTTTCATCGGGATTTGAACTCTGGACTTTCCGAATATGCGTCGAGTTTGCTTCCAGTTACTACACGAAGCATGCGGAAAGGAAGGAGAACATTCCTAATAGGCTAATAGAACAACCTAGGCATTGTCATCGAGCTAGCCGTTTTTTAAAGGGCTTGCGTATATAAAACATCTAATATGCGAGTTTGACGAATTGTGAATAAACGCCAAAATCATTTTACAACATAATAATTTAAGAAGAAAGCTCAACAATTAATAGAGCAGAGCAGTTAAAACCAAATTTTATCGAGTGTCAGTTTTATGAACAATTTTCAAAGTATTGTTAGATAATATGTAATGAGGTTTGAAAGTGATTGAAATGAAATAATTATTAAAAAAATTTATTTTAAATTAATAATTGATTTCACTCTATTTTACGCAATGGCTTATTTGCAAGATAGTAAACTAGAATTCTTACCACCAGTTGTCTTTGCATGTTACTTAAAGCAACCCCCCAAAAAGAAAGCTTCGTATTATTCAGTTCATATCGCTGTCATAATCTCTTATTTATAACCTTTTCAAAAAGGGTAATTGAATTTTCATATATTTCTCTGCTGTATGCAATAGAACATATAGTCTTGAAAGTTGTAACGAGCTTAAATATTGAATTAAATATTGGATTTCATTAGTTTGCATTTGTACTTCTATTTGCCTCTTCCAAAATTTATTATTTACGACACTGGATTACGTTTGAAAAGAAGTAGATGCGCTAGGATTCAAAAATAATTTGCAATTTTAAAATACCGAATGCTGTGAGTTTCTAAAAGTATTTAACATTTACCGGGCCGAAATTTCCAGAGCGGCTACGTAATCCATCTAACACTTATCTTCCTTTCCGAGGTATTTATAGACCATGAGTAATTAGTAAATAATTTGCGAGTTAATGATTGGAATTAATTGAGGTAGTAAATTCCTTTGAAAAGTGTCGAACAATTTCTTTAAATATGCGTGTTCTTAAAAGGTACCAATTACGGAACCGAACGAATGGGATCTTTCATTTTTTCCCCGGTTATTTTATTTTTAATTTCTTCTGACAGTCTTTAAGCAAATTGTCCCAACGAATATAATCACTAAGTACCCCTTAAACGTCTTCCAATTCTCAATTCTGATTTTTCTTCAGAACTCGGCTCTTAACTGTCTTTGCTGTTAATTGCCACTTTTCTCATCTTCTTTTTTTACTTCCGAATGAGTAAATTCTTAATGTCTTGCCACTTCCTTTTTTAATTTACGTTTTCCATTTTCCTCAGTATTTGTATAATCGTCATCCAGCCCATAAAACCTCCCATGAGAGGGGAGAGGAGTGTAACACAGTTGGAGGGGGTTAAGTTTCCCCCTCTAACTTTTTTATTTTTAACTTCGTTGTTGAAGAATCAGCCGAAAGTTTTTGTCGAATGCGTTCTCTCTATCGCGAAGATAAGATGTATACATAGATGCGATATTATTATCGCGAGAGTTTTATAGTTATTGCTTCGAGGCCTTTTTGTACGTTTGTAACCATTTTATGACTTTGCAACTCTGTAAAAGAACATAGGTAGAGTCAATAAAGAAGTTGGGGAGGAGAGAAGATGATTTCCCTCCTCTTGACGTTGATTTGCATAACCATTCTGTTCCATTTTTCTACTCTGGCTTCATCTCCCTCTTCACCTCCGTTAGGAAAAATCGTGGCAAGCAATTTGTCGGCTGCAACTCTAAATAAGTATCTGCTTATGCGAATTTTTTATGTTTCTTTTGGGGATAAAAATAGCATTTTTGCTTATGGCAGAAGGAACCTCTTTCGATGTATTGCGAAAGATATTTGAAAAAGCCTAGAAAGTTGATATTGTTGATTATTTTGTAAAGAATGGGATAACATTTTAATTTCGTTCTTTGGACGAGTTTCACACTTCTATATAAAACTATATGAAAGCTCAACGGATTTCATATGTATTTAAGTTTGTATATTTTACGATTAAAATGAAGACAGATATCGTCATATTACATTGAATCAGGTTTTGGTGATGTCTGAGCAAAGGACTCTATTGCATTTGCTTCACCTTCTAGCAACACTTTCAAAGTTTTATATATGAAGTATTTTCTCCCTCCTTTCTGCATGCCTTTGTGGTGTAATGGTGAGCACACTCAGCGTGTATTTCGAGAGGTCCAGGTTCGAGTTCCGGCGAGAGCTTTGCTCATTTTTCAACTCTTTCTACTTCAAAATACCTGATGACTCTACGTATCCTACTCTCATGTTTTAACTACTTGTTATTTTCATGAGCAAGCTGATAAATTTAGCAAATTTCGAATAAAAAAGTTTTATTTTAATTCTACTGAATTCACTTTTTTTGAGAACACAATACAAAACTCCCTGTGCTCCACAAAGTATGATACAAAACTTAGAAAAGTAAGTAACTCTGTAATACACAGGATTTATATAACGCAACAATAATACAATATAATAATATATAGTACCTAGAAGTAGAAAGAATCAGGAAAATATGATGGCTGTTTTAAAAAATAAGTGGCGGCCACAAAATTAACATTCTAAATTTGGACTTGTAAGCGGTATAAGTGGGGTGTGTATACTTAAGATATAACAAAATATGATAGCTATTTTACAAAATAATTGGCGATCTCAAAATTAACATTCTAAATTTGGTGCTCTTCCCCTAAATTCATGCTTTCTCCCAAATTCGAGATCATTCGAAATTACGTAACGTTTTAATGCTGGTACCTCCTGCCCAGTCAAATAATTTTTAACCAAAACTTTCTCTAACTCGAACTAAAACCATCACTTCTTCTCGTCTTCCTTTGAACTGCTGCGCTCTCTTTCGCTTACGCCTTCATGCTGTCAACTCGCAATTGTTTCATGCTACTGTTTATTTGCCTGAAATGACGTAGTAGCTTTTTATCTGTGAATATAAAAATTATTTGTAGCCAACTATGATCGAAAAGTAATTTGTCTGCCAGAGAAATAATTTTGACGTGCCTACAATAAAGATGGTGATTCGCCGAAATTAGTTTTGCCAACGTCTTATTCCTGCTTTATCCACTCAGTCATGTCTATAGCCGTAAGTTAAAAGGAACGGATTCAGGACTGCGCACTTAGTAGTATATCATACATACATGATATACTACTAAGATGA
>KK119116.1:83277-146702 GCA_000611955.2 Stegodyphus mimosarum
TTACATCTCCAAGCAACGGAAATTCAATTTAAAAACGTCATTGAAAAGGTATTTTTCAGAATTTAAAAAAAATTATAGAATTTTCAGTCCTTCTTGCTTTAAATACAGTTAAGGAAAAACCAAATCGCAAAAATGCCAAAATCAAAAGTAAACTTGATAAGTATTGAAAAACCAGTTATTGTTATTGATAGCAGATTAATCGACTTATCAAGGGGATAATCCAATATACTATTAATTAACAGTAACTAAAATAAGAGAGAGTGTTTCATTTTACTTCCCAGTAAGCATCAAATTATTTGCTAGATTCAAAATACTAATTGATACTCAATCAAAATAAAGATATTTATCACTAAACCAAAAGAATCCTGTTAAAAAGCAAATAATCTTAAAGATTAAAATTTTTTCGCTAAGAACATAATTAATTTGAACGAGACGCTTACTTTAGAAGACATATCCCCTACACTCTCTTTTTATTTCAAATACAAAAGTAAAAACAAAAGTAGATTCAAGAGCAAATTTAAAAAAATAGTAAGAAGATTTAAAGAAATAATCCATAAAGTAAAGTTAAAAACTGTAGTAAAAAAGAAATTTAAAATCAAACTAGTAATAAAAATTAACCAACTTGCCTTCGAAATTTTAAAACCAAATGACTGGAATGCAAGTACGCATTAAGAGATGGAAGCAAAAGGGTTTTAGTTTTCTATTGAAGAAATTTTAGCCTAAATTGGCGACAAAACTACAAAGTTTCTTGGAGATATAAAGCACAGAGAGCAGGCTGTTATTAAAATAGCAGGCTGTTATTGAATTTGTTATATATTTATTAATATCTCTTGTTTTTCTAAACTTACTTGTTTAATTCTTTCACAATTCGAAATTGATGTGCATTCCAAATAACAGTCGGAAATATTTTCTAATTCGTTTTTAAAGTTGTAGTTTTGGTTATTTTTATAAATTTTTCCAAAACACTTTTGAATTGTAACTTAAAATTTTTTACCATCAGCTTAAAGTATATATGTATTGCTTGGCATACCTGCAAAATATCTGAGTTTTTTATTCACAGTTTTGGAAGATATACTAACATATTCACGTGATATTCGAGAAAATCTGAATTTAAAGATTGAGGCGTTTCGAAATTTGGCGCATTTGTTTTAAGCGATAATATCGCCAAATGTAGTTTATTCACTTCGTAAAAATTATTATCATAATTTGTTACAATGAATGATATACCTGTTTTTCTTCTGCTGCCCCAAACTAGAAAAAGTGCGCCGAGATAAATTTTTAAATTTCTGGCTACGTTTCTCACCAAATTTTGTAAAACTTAATATTTAGACATTACTTGAGTCACAAAAATCTGTAATGTATAGAATATCTAGAATCGAAATACGGAATCAGGAAAAGTCCGACCTTATGTGAAAATACCTGTGTTAGTACAACGCTACACATAAATCTAATATATATCCTATTTCACCCATTTGTCATGGGAAGAGCTCAAATTAAATTTCGCCAATCGCCCCAGTAGAACGGGAGATGTAGAACTGCCCCATTTTTGTTTGCTGAGTGTACACGGTATTGAAGATGTAACAATTTTTCATTGACTAGATGAACTTCCCTGATCTCTATATTTTGAATGGATGAAGATTTGGTGAATTGAATAGGTACAGCTAAGTTAGGTGACGGGTTTTCGAACTTCGGGCAACGTTTAATTGAATGCCGCAACATATAACAAAGTGATTTTAAATTGGGCTGACACACAGATTTTCACTTATAGCCGAATTTGTGCAGCAAATCGTACCTCTTGGTTTATTTGAAAAATACACGGAAGCTAATATAATAATCTTGAATTTGAATAATTTAATTGAAGAGAAAATTTTCTGTTTTGTACACCGTGGGGTGTAAAATAAAGAAAATTTGGCAGTTATACATCTCCCGTTCTACTGGGCCGATTGACGAAATTCAACTTGAGTTTTTCATGTCTTGGAAAACCTGTTGAATTATAACCTATAAATTGTTTTCCGTCATCATAACGTAGATGTATTTCTAAGCATACCTGCAAAAAATCAGACTTTTTTGTTCAAAATTTGCCGAGATATACGTGAATTTATATAGTGGCTCGTTTTGAAATTTGGCATATTTGTTGAAAGTGATAATAACGTCAAATGTGGTTTAGGCACTTTGTTAAAATTATTTGAAAATAGGAACGATGCAACGTTTTCCCGCTCATGCACAAATGTAAAAAGGCTCTTAATGTATGGCACAAATGCCATACATTAAGAGAGTCGCTAATTCAATTATTCTTAGCGCAAACTAAAAAAATGCGCAAAGATAAAGTTTTGAATTTCTCCGTAAATTTCGCACCAAATTTTACAAAATTTAATATTTAGGAATAATTTGAATCTTAGATCGAAATATGAAAAAACAATTGGCACGTTATTTCAGAAAAATTAGATTTCCTGTCAAAATACCTATGTTAGAACAGTGCTATATACAAATCTAATATATATACCTAAGTCGCGATTTTGAGACATGAAAAACGCAATTTGAATTTCTTCAATCGGCCCAGTAGAACGGGAGATTAGAACTGTTCCTGGTTTTTTAGTCCAAAGGGGCAATTTGTTCAGAAGGAATATTAATTTCGTTTTGGCATTTTGCGTTGATTCACTACAAGCATTGATTTACTTTTCAAGTTGTTGCCACCAAATATTATCACCCTGTATTATATTTAAAGAAAATAAATAATGAACAATCTGCATAAATGTATGTATGTTTTTCGCATTGTGATAAACAACGGTACCTAGACCCATCCAATCTTGAATATGGAACGTTTCCACTCGAATATGGGCATCTGGAAGCCCAAGTTTGAAATTTGGAATTTGTTTTATTTTTGATTTGATATTTTGTAAAACTTTAACTAATTTTGGATTAACAAACTCAAGGATTTCAAAGCGAGGAATGGCAACGTTGTACAGAAAAAAAAAAAAAACATTTTTATCTCCAGCGCGCGTGACTGTGTATCGGAAATTCTAAAAATATGCTCATTTTGAAATTTTTTGCGATAATGCTCTTGAACTGAATTTATGGTTTAAGTGCGAAGAACGTGATATTTAATAAATAAAGACAACACAGAAAATGTTAAAAAAAACGCCCCTCTGCACGTAATTGAAAATCTAAATCCTTTCAGATTCTTTTTTTGTACAGTGTATATTTATGGAAGATGTAATAAATTTTGATCTGTATACTTTGAAATCTATGGATAGTACAGCTAGAAAGATGATGAATAGAAATAAATGAAGCAGCAGCTGAAGAATTTAGAAAAATAAGAAGAAGCAAAAAATGGGAAAATTTGATATTTATAAACAGTAATATTTACGTATGTCGGGTGTCATAGTAATGATTAATGTTAGAATTAAAATTCTGCGGCATTTGTTTTTCAACTAATATGTTGTTGGGTATTTTCTCCTTCCTGTCCGCATGCCTCCGTCGTGTAATTTGAAGTATAGAATGCGCATATTCGAGATGACCAGGTTTCGTGTCCCGATGAGGGCACTGTACATTTTTCTCGTCTCTAGCATCAGAAACACGCATGACTCTGCAAGTGATCCCCGAACTAAACGATGGTGGCCGATAATTTGTCAGCACCATAATTTGGCGATATGGTTCGCTAATCACCAGTCGCTCTTTAAAAGCAGCCTATATAAGGTATTTTCTCCGTCCTTTCCGCATGCCTTCGTGGTGTAACTGGAAACATACGCGACATGTATTCGAGAGGTCTAGGGTTCGAGTCCCTGTTCGGCGCATCTTGTAAAGTCATTAGATTTTTTTAAGCAGGAGTCTTGAAAAATATGCAGTGACCTTGCTGGCACTCGAACTCTGGATCTCTCGAATACACGTGTAGAGTGTGTTTCTAGTTACATCACGAAGGCATGCAGACAGAAGAGAGAAAATGGATCAAAAGATTAATCATTTATATTGTTAATTTTTTCGCATCGAGAGAGGACCAACTTGGTTTTCCTTAAACATCGAAAACGCCCGAATTTCTCTTGGAAGGGTTTACCTTCCCACATAACAAGTAGAATGCTACAGCTCCTAACAATAACCTACTTAAATAAAGCGACAAACTTCTTTCTTGGACGCTTTCACCACTGTGTGCAGTTTCCTCTTGGGGCAGGATTGTAACTTAGCCATCAATAGCTAAATATTGACAGTAAACAAAGGAGAAAGGAAACACATTAAAATAATAGCTACTTTTAGTCGCTTCAAAAGAATGATTGGAATATCATATAACAACATCCTAAAGCAATGAGCAATGCATTTACGTGATGGGGGAAAGCATTAGGCAGGAAATGCTTTAAGCGTTCGGGCGATCTGCCTATGTCTGAATGGTGTGGCGTTTTGGACGACTTTCATGCGAAAGAGTTAAGAATTTATGTTACCATGCTTTATGTTGTAATACGATATTCCGTAAAATATAATATTAAACTGGAGGGTTTGGTTACTACTGTGGGAGTAACTGTAAGGCTACCCTGAGTGGCGGCAGGTAGCGTATCTGATTGGGTAAGTTTGTGAGGTTGCGTAATTCTGACTGTATTTTAAATTCAAAACATATTTATTACAATTACGAGAAGCTCTTTACAAATATATTTATATATATATAATTCATAGATATCATAGCTAAGTATTGAAATGAATTATAGTCCTCGTAGTGTGAGGAGGCTACTAACGAAGATTCCTCTAGTCGAGAGCTCAAGAGCATTCTAGGTCTTTCTAGTCTAGAGTTCAAGAGCCTTTTCCTTTGTTACTCCGGTGGCGAAAATCTTCAAACTGAATTAACCACGCCTCCTTAATTTTACAGTAGTATTATACATCCTCAGATGCGTTATGTCTGGAATGATATCAGAGGAAAAATGATATCATTGGTTCGTCATCCCTCCCGAAATCGAGGGGCTTTGACGACAGACACGGTGCAGAACGTTAAACTCTCCTGACACTATTCGTGACGCTATGCCTCTTGCACTGTCAACTGGAATGAATTATTGCGTTTGCGATGTCAAAAAAATGTCGAAAGACACATCGTAAAGGCTTGGGAGCAATGACTTTCAGGGACCGCAGACACGATTTACTTATCTCTGTGTGGTCCGCCGCAAAACTAATAAATTAATTAGATTAAATAATAAAAGGTTATTATATCGGCATCCATATTACATATTGTTCTTAAATAATTAATTAATTTTTTTCATAAAGGCCTGAAATTTAAATAAAGTAATAAAATAATTCTATGTTTGATGACATTATATTTATGGAAATAAAATGATCCATTTTGTGTGTGTAGAAAGAATTTATTTGGTATTTCATTTATCAGCATTTTAGCTGCAAAAAGCTGTTATTGATAGGACGCAATATAACAGCTTCACTACTGATGCACTCAATTTCATTTTCTCTTTCAGATACATATAACTCATAACATGCTTTACATACTCCAGAGTTCCTCAAAGATTATTTTTTGACGAATCGTGTATTGAAGGAAAAAGCTTTATACTAACTATATTATTAGATTTATATAAAATCGATAAATCTATTCCTTTACTCCCTAACTATTTTATAGAAATACGATAAGGCGTCGGCGGAATATGCTTATGTATATCGCCATTTTTTATGTAAAGCTGTGTGCTGTGAAAAAGAATGAGTCTTTCAGTACCTTTCTGCATGAATCATCCTTCCAAGATTTACAGTATTTGGCACAAAGTTTTATATTATTTTACAATCATTTCCTGTTTAACAGTACAGTAAAAAATCTGATGTGTCGATCAAATAACTTCTACGCCTTAGTAAATTATACACATTTTTTGGCTGCTTTTCATTTAAACCAATTTCCTCAAATTTTATTAAAGATGCATTTCTCATATAAACAATTCAGTTCTCGGTTTTGGGCAAGATATGTATATATATAAAAATTCAGTCATTAAAAATTGGAAAATACTGAAAAGTCTAAAAGACCAAATAGAGTTAAAAATAATTAAAATAAGAATTTTTGCAATTCAAATTATACTTTCTACAAAAAACAAGGAATACAGCCAGCGGACAGGAAGACAAATTTTCGGTGCACAAGCCATCTCCGCATATTGTTTGTGTATATTCGCCATCTCCGCATTCGTGTAGCGATGCATATTGCTCTATGTCAGCACTAGGAATGAGGATTTACGCCAGCTAAACGCTTTTACCTACTGTTAAATTACAAAATCTACTTAATTCGTTTCTATTTACCTGCCTTTGCATTATCTCCTTGGAGACGTCATTGATTTCATAGGCCATTGTAGACTTTGACGATCTCAAGACGTCAAGAACTGTCTTCAGAGGACATTGTGCAGTATATTATTATTGTTATATTATAAGATATTTCTCCCGCCTTCTTAGCATGCCTTCGTGGTGTAATGGTCAGCACACTCGGCGCGTATTCGAGAGGTTCGTAGTTCGAGTCCCGGCACTCACGGTGAGCAATGCATACATTGCTCATTTTTCAGCTCGCTTGCTTTCAAAAAAATAGCTAATATCGCTACAGTGGCGCCGGAACTAAAAAAGGTGGTGGATGATAATTCTCCACCACCAGGATTTGACGATTGTGTTCTCCTAACCCCCCAGTCGCCCTTTACAAGAGGAAGCACATAAAGTATTTCTTTCGCCTTTTTAGCATGTCTTCACGGTGTAATGGTCAGCACACTTGGCGCGTATTCAATAGGTTCGCGGTTCGATCCCGGCGAGGTCATTGCTCATTTTTCATCTAGCCTGCATTCAAAAAAATTCCTAATGTCTCTACAATATAGCAATGTAAATTTGAAAATAAAATGCTTTGTTTCTAAACATGGAAATGCGTTTCCAAATCAAGTGTTATTTTTCGACGCATATTTTATTTGTATGTCAAGGGGTTAATGCCAAATAGTTTGAATTAGCTTATGTGTAAGATAAAATTTAAATATTTTTTTTATTTCTTTCGTGTTCAGAATATCCATTCTTATTAAACAGTCAAGAAATGCTAATGTGTAATTATATTAATTTCTATGATTGCCTAAACCTGCGTTATCAGTATCAAAAAGCGGTGTATTTTGTTAAAATAATTAAGGAAGGAATTAAAATTAGTATCTAATTTTAAATCTTGGTAATATTTCCTAATTTAAATTACCGTTCCCAAATAATTATTTTAAATTGACGTCGTTGAAGTTTTGCCAGTTGCAGAAGATGTAGAGAATCTGAAGCATATAAAGGGTAGCTATCTGAAAGGTATTTTGATATATTGCACTTAAAACATCAAGTTGAAGAGAAAAAGTTATGAAAGCGTATGACGATTACTTGGGGGTCTGTCACGAAAATGTTTCTTACATATGAGCGGCTTTTGTATCATTTTATTTCTCATCGAGAAACAAGCATATTGAATTCAATGTACTTTTCGCTTTGCACATTCATTCTTTATAAATGACAACTTGACACTTTTCGCTAAGAGCAACGCCAAAGCCATTTCACAGTTATTGTCTTCTCCTTCTTCTTTACACTTATTATCATTTTTTCTCTTGGTTAAGAAAGGCAAGCTTTTCTTACATAATGAATCTATCATTCACGAATTTGGCAGATTTCCAGAAAATAAGCAATCATTGCTGAAAGTAGTTCAGAAACAAGCAAATTACAGTGTATAGAAAAAGTTTTTTATATTTATCTGCGAAGCTTTTCGAAAATTCTGAAATAAAGATTAAAATATGATCTTTTGAATAAAGACTGAAGAATGATCTCACGAACAAGGGTTTTAACAGCAATAATTGCTTCTACTTCGAGTAACTTTAACATGAGTAAAAGTACTATAATAATCAAATACTGAAAGGAAATGAACGAAGGATTTTCTATTCGATAATGAGCACAAAGCTGTTGAACGCTGGTAGTTTATATTAAGAAATTCAGCGATTTCAAAGAGAGCAGTCATAACAATGTTCGAAATAGAAAGTTTTTATCTCTAAACGCGAGACTTTCCATTTAGCAACATGTAAGATATTAGTCTTTCGATTTTAATCAAGAAACTTCGATGTCTATTAGCAGGGTGTTGACACTGCCTGAAATCAAATACCTTTATCTTCCCCTCGCCAGCCACATATTGCCATTCGATAAAGCTTAAGATATTTAATGGCCCACCAGCGGTCGAGCGGTAAAGACGCTGAATACCGGTAGTTCGGTCCCGAGGTCGAATTCCGCGAACGGGCTGGCTACATGGGCGTTTTCGTGGTTTTCCCCATGTGTAAGGTGCCAGTTTCCCTTAGAAAGTCCTCCACGAAGTCATCCCTCCCCTTAGGCAGATAGCCCTCGTGTGCTTTGCCATAATTGAATAACCTAACCTCACCTAAGATATTTAATTTTCAAATTTAAAACATTTGCTGTAGTATAACAAATAAAGGAATTTAAGAGCAATAAACTCAATTTTTAAGTATGTAGTTTTATTTTTTAGTTTGATTAATTTAAGTAAAATGCATCATGATTTATCATAGCATCATGAGGTGTCTAATTAGAAATGTAAAATGTTTTTGTGTTTAATTATACTAACTGGACTCTTTAAAACCATTAGATACATATTGCTTTTTTTATGATAATTATTTTAGGTGGCTGGCCGCGAAAACAGCTAGTCCTCTAATCCAGCGATTCTCAACCTTTTGACTAAAGCTTATTATCTAAACAAAAATTTAAAAACTTTAGTACCACCAGAACATTTTACAACGATTATTTTCCACTTTCTCAATAGAAATATATAAACAAATATATTTTGCCATTTGCGCAACCTCTTGCCTATTTGTATTAAATATGCACACATAAAATTATTAGATTAAATATTGGCTAACATTTGAATTATCAAAATTTAAGTTATAATATTTTAATTCTAAAATTTATTGCGAAATTTGGGCCTATTTAAGAGAGATCAGTTTCTTTGTCTGGTCTTATTTCATTTAGTTTCAAACATAAATTAGGATCCACTTTTAATTTTGTTCTGTGTTTATTTTTCAAATATAACATGGAAGCAAATCATTGTTCACAGAAATACGTTCTGAAAAAAGGAAATAAAAATGTAATAGCTTTATTTGAAATGCCTTTAAATTATTTTTTCCGGTTCTGCGAAATTTAAAAAGTGTGTTATTTTTTGAATCTTCAGTTAGCGTTCGATCGCAGGGAATTTCTATCAATTGTTCTTTTTTGTTCACGAGTTAAAATTTCAGGTTCATTTGAACAAAATGAATTTCTAATGCAATTTTATTTTTCATAATCCTCTGGAAAATACATGCTGAAATTATTTATCAACGAAAAGTAATGATTTTAATGTCAGATGATAATACTTCTTCTATTTTAAAATTATTTTCGGTTAGAAAATTTTCTAAAACTGGTAAAAAGCATAAAATATTATTATTCAATTTTTTTGGTTATTAGCTCGAGTTTTTTTTTTATCATTGCATTTATTTTATCTCTAATAGTCAACCAATTAACACTTTGTCCTTGTGATCCTAAATTTAATTCATTTAACGTTCCAAAAATATCAGCTAAATATACTGAAAGCGTCAACTATAATTAACTAAATAAGTAATTTTGCAATTTAAATTTTAAATCGCAGAGGAAAATTTGAATTTCTGATTAGAAGTTTATAAGGTATTTCTCTCGCCTTCTTCGCACGCCTTCGTGGTGTATCGGTCAGCACGCTCGACGCGTAACCGAGAGGTCCATGGTTCGATTCCCGACGAAGGCGTTGCTCATTTTTCATTCTTATGCTGTCAAAAAATACTTAATGTTTCTAATATTCAAAAAGACGATTTAAAACTTTGCCTCAGGATAATCGCCTTACTTCGGAATGTAACAAAGGCGTTTCATGTTCACCGCCCATCTCTTGGCACAAAATCGTAAATATTCTTAAATTTAAACTCGGCTTTTAATAAAATTAACAATTTTCACAGTTTAATTGAAAACGATTTTCAGGTTTTCGAGGATTATTTTGATTTACGAGTGGTAGAGAAAAAACGTAAACAGGATGTCGGAGTATTTATTTTTTTTTTATTTAATAGCTCAAAATACTTTCTTTCTTTATGTACCACCTATTTTTCTCTTGCGTACTGCCAATGGTACGCGTACCACTGGCTGGGAATCGCTATTCTAATCATTCACCAAACGTTATTGGAAGAGAAGTAAATTTTAATTTCCAGCGACGGCTTGCATGAAATACAAGTGATGTCTTGCACCATTGAAGCGAAAGTTGAAAAATAAAATAAAATTATCTCTATGGTACAAGAAAGAAAAAGTATAGAAATCTAAATTACTTCTTAATCCTTAGTGGACCATTTCATAAAAAATTTGGCACACCAGTCGCCGAGTGATGAAATTTAATGAGCCAGGAACACTGTTTGTCCGGGATTCGACTCCCGGCGAAAGGGCTAGCTGCATGGCCGTTTTCACAGTTTTCCCCAAGTGTAACGTGTATACAAGCCGGTTTCCCTTGGAATGTCCTCCACGAGGGGATACCACCCTTTAGTCAGATAGCACTTGAGTGCTTTGCCAAACCAGAACAAACCAAACCTATTTAAAATGAGAGAGAAATATTTTATTGTGATGTTATTTGGCTGCAAAATGTTTCATTTTCATACATTAAACTGACTTTTGAAATTGTCAAAGGAACAAGTACTTAAAATATTAACTCCCAAAAATTGAAACGGTAATCTTCCACTTGCTAACTGCTGGGCTTTTTAATCATTAACACCACAAAAGCGATCAAGCGGAGTGCAGTAATTCCTTACCTTCTCTACAATTTAAAGAGCACCTGAGAAGAGGGGTAAGACTTCGTGGATCAAATGCAGTCGATGCTATATATTCGCCATACGCACTTTCAGTTTTGCCGCTAATATGTGGATGGCGATCCGCTTTCGAATTAATTTTAAAAATAGATTCACTTTAATAAGTGAGCGAACGGGGATTCGAATAAAAGAGTGGTAGCTCCTTCTGCTGAAAGCATGCCATGAAAGTTCGATTCCATTTTAGAGGAAAAAAGAATGTTTATCACCTCATATTAAAATGAGTTTAGTTTGTATCAGTTTGTAACTATTTTATCCCAGAATTTTTATTTTTTAGTTCTATGCAGAGCAAATGTGTTTCGAAATCTCAAAACTACAGTTTCCAACTGAAATCAATCCAGAGAGTTAGCTGCTCTGTAGAGTCAATTTTTCCAATCCCACTACTCGTTTATTTCTTATCGCACTTTGCTTCATCCTCGCGCACCGCTTTTGATTCACTGCACTTTCCTTATCTTGTTCAGCAAGGCTATTATTAGTGAGACGTCAGTCGTGAAAAAAATACCAGTTTGTTCATAGGGCAAAAGGTTCTCATCTCGTTCCATGAAAGAGGGGTTCTGCTTATCTCTGGTATAGATTATTAGGATTTTCGAAAGGGAAAAAAAATCTTGCTTGACCTCTTTCTCTTTCGAACCCTGTATATTCGACTAGCTAATTAGACGTGCTTATACCATCAGAGCTTGCTTGGAAAAAGTAATATTTATTTCCTTACAACGTAAACCTTGTGCTAAATATTTAAGAATTATTCATATACTGTTATTTTTAAAATTTTATTACGTTCTTCGCCATGACGCACCGCATGAAAAGGGAGGGCTTTTTAGGGAAAACGACTCATACTCACTTTATACATGGAGGAAACCTTGAAAACACCCATACAGTCAGCCCGTTTGCTGGCGTTCTAACCTTAAACAAACTACCAATGCTCAGGGATTTTTACCATACAACCACTGGTGGGCATTATTCATATGTTGGGTAATAAAAAGTTAACTTGAACCGTAGTATCGCACCACACATGAATTAGGTACATATCTAATTAGGTACAGGAATTAGGTACATGTCTCTAAAGATCCAGTATTTTGTCAGATATACTGTACTTTAATAACTTCAACCTTTACAAAATTATGGCTTTCAGAAAAATAACCAACAGATTACGTCAACGTAAATATTCGCAAAAGTGAAACTGTTACGTAAAAGTATTAATCCATACTTTTGTTTTAAAATGGGTTTTCTGATAAAAGTTTTGCCTGTCTGTCAACAATATAAATGTATCGCGAATATTTTAGCACTTTTGCTAAACAGCGGTGGCTCATCTTAAACTGCACTAAATATGTTTTGAACTTGCATCAACTCCAATTTACATTAAACTGGTCAGGATGTTACCCAATCTATAATCGAGAACCATTTCTAATCAATCAATCCTCTTTTCATTTAATATGCGCAGTAGACTCCATTGCATTAGATATGTTTTCGACTAGAAATATTTCCAATTCACATTAATCTGATCGAGATGTAATATGCTTTTTAATCGATAAGTGCTTTATGCACATTTCATTTAATTTAAGCATCAATTTAACGCAGTGGATTCCAAGATATTAGGCATGTTTATGGCTTGAAAATAATAATGTGTGAATAAAATAATGTGCAAAATTATGTGAATTTGCGAATTATGTTTAAGTGTTGAACCAAAGGTACTAAATAAGCCGCCGAAGAAATATGCAAATATTCTTAATCGAATATATAAGCGTGTATATGCATGTCTGCGGAGCTGTGATTGTGAAGGGGATATAAGCACCCGAAGGACTTTCGGCGATTTGTGTGCTTGTACTCCTTGACAACATTAGGCATGTTTCTGGCAAGATTTGGGTAAATTTTATAAGGTATCAGGTAAAATCAGTAGCCACGAACGTGCGGATGTAGAGATCTTCACTTTTTATCTAAGCATTGAGGAACTTAGTGAAGAGCTAAGCAAATAATCGCTTAAGTTCAGAAACACGGTCGTAAACTCAAGAAGAGCTAGCTACCCTTTATTGCTCAAAAGAAAGATTCACAGATGTCCCCTTTCTCAGTGCGTACAACAAAGCCTTCACTTGGGCTTAAACGCGTAAGTGTAAGAAATAAGAACTTAACTAATGACTAACTAAAGAGATTTAGCCGAAGCTAACACAATTCTAAACTAGTTGGCCCGTAATAACGAACGAAGCTATCAAGGGTACCTAATACGGCCTATCGTAGTAACGGCTTACAGAAACATAGCCAAAAGGAAAACGCGCGTTATGCGAGAATCCTAATTCTGTCTACCTAAGTCAGTGGAACTTAAATACTATCTACTACTAATTTGCATTTAACGCGGTTCTAAAAACTCATTCTGGTAAGGAATTGTAAGCTGAAATTAGGAGAGATAGGAAAATATGACAAACTTAAAATAACTGTTGTAAACTTAGGATAAACCTGTAGAGTCATTGGGATTTGTTTGGAAGCAAGAGAGATTAAAAAATGAGCAATGCCCTCGCCGGGAATCGAACCACGAACCTCTCGGTTGCGCGTCGAGCGTGCTGACCACTAACACCACGAAGGCATGCCAAGAAGGCGGGAGAAATACCTTATAAACCTTACAACAGAATAAGGTGGAGAATTATCGGTCGATTGGAGGCTGGCCAATCACAAGCACAGTTTGCTTCTTCAATTTAGCATGAACATCGTTATTTGGAACTTTTAGCGTGACGACACAGCTTGACCAAAGAAAGTCTATGTAAAGAAGGAAAAGTTTCATAGACGTAATGTAAACCAGTTTGCTATTACGCCGCTACTATGCGGATTGAAAATTTGCCAAGGGATTTGGCGACGGAATCTGGCGACGAGTATTTTTCAATCCGCGATGTGTATAGGAAATTGAAGAACACGTGTTAAGAGACGTTCTTTGACAAAACGTTTCTTTTTTGACGTTTCGCGATAAATGAAAACTTGTTTTTTCTTACTTTTTTTTCCTCCAAATAACCAATACATTAATTTACTTGCGCGAAAAAATATTTTCTTTACCTTTAAAGTTTAAAGAAATTTAAAACGATATTCGGTTTATGAAATCTTGATAAACTGACCTTCGAACCAGGCTTCGAGCTTTGATGCTTTGGCGGCAAATGTTTTGTGCATGCGCAACTGTTTCCCTCTGCGTTGGGACGGAGCCACTTCTGTTGCGGAGAAGTTTTCCTTCTTAGCAATACATATTCTTTGGCTTAACAGCTGTCACGTGACTTCTGCGCTGCCTCTGGAACCCGAGTTTGACGGTCTACATATGAGTCGATATTGAGCCTGGGCGCTGATTCTTGGTCTGTGTGCATCTGGAAAGAGTTTGAAGCACTATAACATTCCTCTCTTATCAAGTAAATTGTTCATTATAGTGGTGAAGGTGTGATGGTGCTTGACTTTTTTAACGACGCGTTTGGTCCTGATGAGCTCGTCTCAGTGGACGGCAACGTTCGTCTACATACGTTTCAGCAGGTTGACGATTACCTGCAAAGTGAGGATATTCGCCGCATGCATTGCCCAGCCAGATCTTCTGACCTAACTCTGAAGAGCGTGGCTTTGGCTCTGTTGGAAGGACAATTTCATCTTGCCATCCCTGAACCATCCCAGCTGAAATCTGCCTTGCTATCGACTTCCCCAGGAACTCCTTATCTGATTCCTGTCCAGCATGCTATTACTCTGGGCAACCTGTCTAGCTGTGAAGACTGGCTATACCCCATATTACATTCATTTTCAATTCAAAATCACAAGTTGAATTTTGGATATCCCTGCTACGAGCTTTACTGATAATCATGCTTATATAAAATGACTTTTGGCTTTTGCGCTTCTCTTTCTCTGTTATAAAGAATATTAATGTCAAATTTCTTTTAAAGTCTCTGCATTCGTTTTTCAGAAATTTGACGTAATGTGGAAATTCTCTTAATTTTGCTCACGAGTGCATTTCCTCCATTAAAATGCATTTGATATGTTTTCGACTTGTAGTACTTCAATTTGCATATAATTGATCAAAGTATTGTTACGGATTTTGTATTCAACCCCGTGCACTGCTGCGCACGACTTATTTGAAGAGAAATCTACGCCGGAAAAATTAAAATACAAGAACACGCTCAATTCACATTTATAAAATAGATATCTCGTAATTCTTTTTGATATCCAGAAAAATCGAGAAAATACCAGAATGATATCGTGCAGGATTAAAAAGCTTGTAAAAATCGGATTAAAACATCTCAGCTCAGCTGTTGTTATACACGAATTACCTGTTACTGATTGTAGCGAATTCGTGGTAAGATCGGATTAGTTCTGTTTATAATTTAGTAGTTGAAAATATGACTACTGTGAGATATTGTGATATTGTACGAATATCTCTAAGGGAATATTTCAGCATTTTTTTTACTTCTTGCGAAAAGAATAAATTTTATTAACTTTTTATTGACTTCTGCATTCAATCCATTACAAACCCGTACGCACGTAACAGTATAATGAAATCTTTAATCGAGAAACACTTGTAATCTATACATTTTTCAGTTACTACACACATAAACGAACGTAATGGAAGTCACAAATATCCTTCCTATAAAAATTGTCGCTATTTTCTTGTCGGTGCAAAATATGCTCCCATATTTCTGCTATATTTAAATCGGATGACAAAAACACTGCACAGAAAAAAAAATTCCAGAAAACAAGAATTATTTGTATTTTAATTAATATAACAACGAAAAAGAAGACCTAATTTTAAAAAAATTGCTAATTTAAAAATTATATTAAATTACATACATACGTTGAAAATGAAATCAATATAATGAGTCTGCTTTTTTAATGTAAAGAAAATAATTCAAAAATATAGTGATTCCTTAATAATATTACATTTTTAAAAAAAAAGTGCAGAATGTAATTACGAAAATCATAAAACATGAAAAATGATTTTAAAATGCACCGGAGAAGGCGGTGATACGGATACACACTTTCAATCAAATAAAAAGAGGAATAATGAAAAGTTGCAATAACGGACAGGAGTCTAATTGAAAATCTTCAAAATGAATGAAAATTTTAAATTAATATTCTTCGAGTTTATGATTAGCTTTTGTTTTCTGTTGTCGTCTTTTCTTAATACATCAAATAAGATCATATGATAAATGATCTCTGCTATGAAATTACACTAACGCAAATTTTCTTTTCAAAATGTATCCTTTTTTAACATTTGAAATATGTGCAGTGTATGGATTTATTTATTTTATTTTTTAAAATGATCACACAAAAGTAAAGCGACACTTTTTTATATATTCCTGTGGGTCTTGTTATTGTTATTGCTTTTATAATTTTCCATATATCAGGAGTTAACACGGAGCGATTAACTGGGATGCTCTGTTTTTGCTTGGCAGTGTTCTGAACTTTAATAGCAATTAAATTCGAAATTTCTTACGTTTTTCAAATGTTCATAATAAAATTCCTCATTGCCTATTTGTAAATTTAAATATATTTGTTTATTTAAGGAGCTTACAGGCAAAACGATTAATTGTAAACGGAAACTTTGTAGAGACATTAGGTTATTTCGAAGCAGGAGTCATGAAAAATGAGCAACGCCTTCGCCGGAATCGAACCACGGACCTCTCGGTTACGCGTCGAGTGTGCTGACCACTACACCACGAAGGCATGCGAAGAAGGCGGGAGAAACACCTTATATACTCCCCCTTTTAAAGGGCGACTGGGGTTTTGGGGACTCAATCGCCAAATCGCGGTGGTGGAGAATCATCATCCACCACCTTTTTAGTTCGGGCGCCAGTGTAGAGACATTAGGTTATTTCGAAGCAGGAGACATGAAAGATGAGCAACGTCTTCGCCGGGAATCGAACCACGGACCTCTCGGTTACGCGTCGAGCATGCAGACCACTACACCACGAAGGTATGCGAAGAAGGCGGGAGAAACACCTTATAACTTAGCAAGAGGAAAACGTCTTCGTACAAAAACATCGCAGAAGAAAAACCCTAAGAAACCACAGCAGTTCTAATACATTCACTTCCAACCGTTAAGCACGGAGATAAAAATGCTAATTTCCGGAAGACAGTCAGAATTGAAGAGGATGCAATTCGCTGCAGAGGTAGATGGAAGAATGCAAATATGTTAGGTAACAGCCAATCGCGCTTTCATGTCAAGCCAGCTCTATGAAGGGTTACAGTATGTTGATTTTAAGTGCTGACAGAAGGTGCTTAAAACTTTCGTACAATTTGTTTTAAAGACATACGTGTTTCTATGACTTCCAGAACACGAATGGACGATTCTGAGCGCTGGCGTGCTGTGGGGCGCATTGAAGTAGAACAGTCGATCACAGATGTTGCTCTTTTCTTCGGCGTTCGTCATTCTATAGAAACACGTATGTCTTAAAAGCAAATTGTACGAAGGTTTTAAACACCTTCTGTCAGCACTTAAAATCAACTTCTGACATGAAAGCGCGATTGGCTGTTACCTAACATATTTGCATAGTTCCATCGACTTCTGCAGCGAATTGCATCCTCTTCAATTCTGATTGGCTTCCGGAAATTAGCATTTTCCTCTCCGTGCTTAACTTTTGGAAGTGAGTGTATTTATAAGGTGTCATTTTAATTTTCTATTCAGTTATTTTATGTTAATAGCCTTTCTTACCAAGTCTCGCTTCATTTCCCTAGGAGAATGTAAATTTCCACCGCGCACGATATTAAAATTAGGTAGAATGAAAGAAGCTCTTAAAGGAAAGTTTCGGAGATTGAAATTAGAGCGGGATTTGCCTGTTCAAAGGCCACGTTGCTAGCAATGGTTCTCTCGATTAGAATTCAGCCGCGTTGATTTATTCTTGCCATTAGGCTTGTTTACGCCAGCTTGCGCGCTGGTTAAATTGTGAAGTCGTTGGTTTACATTTAAATTTCATTAATTCTAGTTTATCTATTATCTGTTATTTAAAGCCAAAAGTGTTGACGTTGTTGTAAGCACGACTTGTTTATATCTGTTAAACTTAATTTGGATTAATAAAAGGTAACCCTTTTCCTATCTCTATGGCACTTATAAGACATAGTGGAAAGTGGCATGTTGTCTTTTAGAATTCTGGTCTAATTCTAGGCTACCTAAGAAGGCCAGGTCTTATGTTTTATAAGAATCTTTAAAGTAGTTGACCTCGTTCAAAAGGCCAATTTCGGATTAGAAACTCATTTTTTTTTTAATTTCATATTTTTAAAGGCCGTGCTATCTTAGTTATCAAAACCAACTTTTTTTTTTCATGATTTATTGATTAGAAGTGAAGATGATGAGAATTTTTCTGGGAGACGACAAACCGGAAATAATTTCAAAATCAATACCTTATAATATTTCTCGCTTCTTTGGCTATGACAAAATGTCGAGGAACCTAGCGAATTATCGCTTAGTTCAAGCACTAACAACGTAGACTTCAGAAGGGTTAAAATACCCTTTTATTCACTCACAGAAATGATAACAGGTGGCTCTTTCTCGGGCTTACAGGAAAGCCACTACTCGGGCTTTAAAATAGACTTAGCCGAGGCTAGACACAAATATCTAACGTAGTTGACCCTTAATTTAAACTAGCCGGCGAATATCAACAGACACGTACAATATGGCCTAGTGTAATAGCTTGAAGAATGAAATACCCGGAAGGCAAACGCGCGCCACCAAGGACTCCTAAGCACTCTTTCTCACGAAATAAGTAGGACTTTCTTTTAATACTTCTTCTAACTCATTTCCATTCAAACGTGATTCTAAAAACTTTTACTGGTAGGCAGTTGTAAGTGGGAAACAAGACTTAAAAGGAAAGGGTTTCAAAATTAAAAATAACTTTGTTTATTTTCACCTAATCAGTTAAGTTTGCCGTTTCTTTTCTATAAGACTTCATTCTCCTAGTTGTTAATGGCAGAATATTTAAATTTGGCAGCGCGGAAGGAATGCATTAGGAGTAAAGGATTCTACCATTAGGAGTAAAGGCTGAAATACCGAGTTCTAGAAGAAAGTGGAAAAAGAGTGGACAAGCACTGTACCTTTGTAGCGTGAGCTTCTTGTTTCTGCATTTATTGCAGGTTCAAATGGAGTTACTGCTTTTACTCTGTTGCCAAGAGACTTCGACGCGGTTTTAAGTAGCATTATTATTTGAGCCCTGGGGAAACGTCTACTGTTGTGTTAATATTTTTGAATTTTAAGTTTAATTCTTGTTAGTTGAGTTACCGCCCGAGCGAGGCGTGGTCTGTTGGCGTCATTGTGAATTTTGAAAGAGTTAAATGAAGGGTTCTTAAACCCTTCTCTTGTCTGTTTCCTGCACCTACTTCAGCTGTCATTCTGAAAATTAATTAACTAGACATTACAACTTATAAAATGAACATATGCTTACAATGTATTTTAATACATCTCATGTTTGTTGATTTAGTCTTGTTTTGCAGCTGAGATCATTATCTGAGTTTTATGTGGTTAATCATTTCAGCATCCATCATTTAATCAATTCTTTTGATTTTATGGTTTCTTGCGATTTTAAACTGGTGTGTCTATAATTTGTGCTATTACTTCGTTTGTGTTTGAAAGTATGCGACTCGTGTTGGGCATACAAAATCTTTTAAACAAAGTTTTGCTCCAGAAGATCCACTTTTTGCCATTACATTACCACCTCAACACAGACCAAACGAGTCAGTGCAGGGATATTATGAGGGCCAACCGAGAGGATTGTATAGACGTATCATAAGGATTTCCGAAATTTTACTTGTGTTTTAATCTCTGTATTTTGAGGTAGACATATTTCAACAATATGAGCAGAATCATATTCTTTGCTACACTTTACAGTCTCTCCACCTATACCGCAATAAAAAAAGAAATTGGAAAAAGAATTTCAGAAAAAAAAAAAAGGAAAAGAAAAGATGTGGCACGAAAAATTTTTCTTCTTTTATTCCTCTCATGCAGTTTTTCCCACATCTAGGCAACGTAGATGCTTCATCGATTTCTTCCTATTTTTAGGCTCGACAACGCTCAGAAGTTCTTGTTGCCTTTTCCAGCCTGTCTCATTCCTTGACTTCCTTTTCCATGGAAAAGAATAATAAGAATAAGAAACTCTGCTTAGAGTCTGCGTTCGGTGATCGCCTCTGACTCTTTGACACTTCGTGATGCCTCGCGGAATAGTGTCGTACGCGCGAGTGATCATGGGAGTGAAAGGATCGAGTAATCTGGAGTGTGTTTACATGTCCACGGATTACTAGCAATCGCAGCGCATAATATGAGATAGCGGCGAAACCAATATTTTACGGGGTATGAGCCGCTCATGTTTCACGCTTCTGACATTTGCTTGATGGCCTCCAGAGATACATTTAGGCGGCGCCGAAGTTGTTTTGCTGTGTGCGATTACAAAATGGAATGTGTGATTCCTTTTATTTCCAGAGATAACAGAATTCGAAATGAGCATATCGTTTTGCGCTCAGTGGGCTTGTACGATCACAGTGTATGGCTGTCAATTATAAGTTAAGAGGAGTCTTGCTGATTGGGAAACGTGCCATTTTGGAGTTTATTGCACTGTGAAATGCATATATGATGTGCCGTTTGATTAATCAGAGTTCATATTTCGCTATCATGTGTTTTAGATGGCTTTTCTTAACTTCATTTTTTAATATTTCTGATGCTGTATCTTTAGAGCAGATGGCAGACAAAGTTAAATCTGTTCAGGATAGAAAGTTTTTGCTCGTTTCTCTGGAGCTTAAATTTAATGTCGTAATAGAAATAAATTAAGATACATTTAAGATCCTCAGTTTTTATATGTCACAATGATTCTTATATTATGCAGTGAACTTTCATATTCATACGAAACTCTTGGAGTTCATACGAAACTCTTAGAACATTCATACGAAGCTCTTGGAATGAAAGATTACCAAATTACGCTGCGAAATGATAAATTGCCTTGTAGAACTATACAAGAAAATAACATCACAAATGGCTCAGTAATGGTAATTAAGGATTCATCTCTGTAATGAAGAATTTGTATGTATGCGTGTCCCTCGTATTGCTTAAAAACGGCGATATGTAGAGCCGCCTGATTTTAAATACACGTAGTCCTCCACCCAAGCATGTGCTTCTGGAAGGACTAAATTTTAATTACGAAATCATTTCTTATTTATTTCGTATTTTGTGCGAGGTTAATAAACTTTCGATCAGAATGGAGCAGTAATTCATTTCCGAATTATATACTTCAAAATTTGAAGGGTTTTTTGTGATATGCATGATTTGTTTATGTGATTACGGCAAAGCCTCGAGAGCTATCTGCCTAAGAGGAGAGATGCCTTCGTGGAGGACTTTCTAAGGGAAACTGGCTCGTATACAAGTTACGCATGGGGGAAAAGTGACAAGTGACGGAGGACGCGAGCACCACTCCTCTTCCATAGCGGTTAATTGGTATGGCGCCGAGTCACCCTTGTCTAGAGACCCCAAGATGGTATGGGGAAAGATTAAGAAAACGTCCATGCTGCCAGCCGGTTTGCGGGATTCGATCCTGGGACCGAACTACCAGTGTTTAGCGACTTTACTGCTCGGCCGTTGGTGGGCCGTGAATTGCATGAAGCATTTCCGAATTTGCTCTCAACAATCAGAAGAAAAATAAATACGCATTTAAAGAAATCATTTTAGTATTGCAGCGCTGTTTGTTTTCATGTTTCGTGCAATTTCTATAAGGTCCCTAAAGCTTTCCACTAAACTACAGGAAGACAAACTGTGCAATTTGCGCAAACTGAGGTAAAGTTATCTGTGTAAAATATATTCCATTTTTTCCTCCAACAAAGTTCGGAAGACCCGTACATCTCAGGATGTGTTATTCCCTTCTCTTTTTTTTTATTTTATTTTATCCCAGGCTTTTCATTCTTACCTGCAGCCGATTTGTAAGAAGTAAACGAAATAATAATGGCAGAACTTGCCTTAAAATTTTTGTTCTTTACGGTCACTTAAAACTTGCATCCAATATCACATTACGATAAATGTGAATAACTAAGCTATTAAGTTAATGGACGTCCTGCCACAAAGAGGGAAGTCGGAGAAATTGGTATTTAATGAATTCGAATTTCGCCTTCTTTGGAATGCCATTGAATTACGCAGGCGTAGACGATTGGATGGGAAGAAAGTTATAATTTGAAGGCAGACTCTAGACTGGAAATCGTATAATAAAACTAATAATAAAAAGGGCGATTAGTTGCACTCACTTATTTCTAAAGAGAAGTAGAACAGTTTTCTGAAATTTTCTTCGAATCTTCTGTTTAGATTTTCATTGCAGTCTCGTCAGGTTTTAAATTTTTAAATCAATGAATTTTAGATCTTTAAACTTTAATTCTGAATTAAAAAAAATTATAACGTTATCTGTATAATTACATCAAAATATTTATCAAGGAAAGTTTCAAATTATTTTGGGAAGTATGTTATTTCCTATTTTTTGTTTAGTATATATATTAACCATGCTATGACAAGTGCAAATTGCTAATCAGGTTTTTTATCTCTCGTTAATATGTTATCTGAAATGGCTACTAAAATACATGTCAGATTGTTAGAAAATATCGCATTCCCTTGTACATATTGTAGAGACATTAGGCTATTTTGACGCAGCTCTACATGAAAAATGAGGAATGTTCCCGCCGGGACATTAACTAAAACTCTCGAATACGCGCCGAGTTTGCTACCGTTACACCACGAAGGCATGCTAAGAAGGCGGGAAAAACATCTTATATACTCCCCCTTTTAAAGGCATTCTATAGAATGGCGGATTTCAAATTTTGTCGGTAACATATACAATGACTAAACATTCCTTAGAATTTCGGCGTTTCATACTTTGCCGATAGCATAAATATTCACTTCCTTTTACAGGTTACGCTTTCATTAGGACTTGAACTGTACGCTCGAAAACGTAGCTTACCAAATCTCACTTAAATTCTTGTGTGTGTGTTACTAATTAATGTTCGTCATACTTTATTTTCTTAATTATTAGCTCCGAGACGTTTTAGTTATACTTAAAAAAATATATATGTTACAGTTGTGGAGTCATTAGGGTGTTTTGAACCAGGATACATGGAAAATGTTCAATGTCGTCACCAGGACTCGAACCCTGGACCATCTCATGAATACGTGACGAGTGTGCTACCGTGCTACCTTTACAACATGAAGGCATGCAGAAAGGAGAAAGAAAATACCTTATATACTCCTCTCTTTAAACGGCGATTGGGGATTAGAAGACCAAATTGCCCAATCCTGGTGGTGAAGAATCATCATGCGCCAACTTTTAGTTCGGGCGCCACTGTAGAGTCATTAGGTTATTTTGTTGCGGAAGACGAGAAAAATGAGCAATGCCCTCCCCGGGTCTCGAGCCTGAACAGCTCGAATACGCGTTGAGTGTGCTACGGTTACACCACGAATTCATGCAGAAAGGAGGAAGAAAATACCTTATAATTTTATCGTGGGGTGAATGGTAGCACATGAAAAGTCTGTTGTTTGATTCTGAGAAGAGAGCAATTGATATTTCCTGCCTGTTGTTCCAAAATGTTTGTTTCTACAGGTCTGCCTTAACTAGAATGTGATGAAATACGATTAATTCGTCACCACCTGCGTTTGGCCGAGTGCGTCTCGTGGCTCTCCCTAGTCTCTCTTTAAATAAGAGAGAATATATATATATATAACTAATGATATATTCCTCCATGATGCAAGCTTTCGTGATGTAAGTTATAACACGTCCAGCTAGCGAGCGGAAGATCCAGGACTCGATTGTAGGTGAGAGTATAATTGATTTTTCTATCCCTTTCCTTCTCCGGAACGTCTAACCATTTCTACGAACTTTCATAATTGTAGTAAGTTACATGTGTCTATAAGTAAGCAAAATTCAGATTTAAATTGATGTTGAATTTTTGTGAAGTTTGTTGTATCTTTTAGACTAGGACTGAATTAGGGAGGGGCAACTTATTCGAAGGAGTTTAAAAACTGACTGCGTAGTCAAATCCACAATTCTGGAAGCCGAAATATTTGTTTAATTTGAAGTGTCTTTAAAGTGAAACAAAATACACTCTTTTGCAAAAACATCGAAGCACCATGAAGGAAGGGGTTATTTTTGATGAAATTGAATATGTGTATAGCTCATACACAGATAATAAAATGATTAAAAAATCAATGTCATAGTACTTGTTCACGGCTCACAGTAACCCACTGAGTGTTCAAATTAGTAGTTGGTCGAACCGCCCCTGGCGGAAATGCATGCTTGAATTCGTCGAAGCAAGGAGTGGTAGAGGTTTCTAATGTCATCCTGGGACACATTTTGCCAGGCATTCATTAGTTGTCGCTCCAGAACTGCGATATTTTGTGGTGTCAGAATCTTACGGCCTACCATGTCCCAGACATTCTCGATTGGTGGAAGGTCTGATGTCCTTGCTGGCCAAGGAAGAGTATCAACCGTACGGACACAGTCCAGAGGTATGTGAGCGGTATGTGGCCTGGCATTATCTTAATTGAAAATGTCCCCAGGAAGACGTGTCATGAAGGTTAATGCAACCGGCTGCAGGATGGTATCAGCATATCGTTGAACTGTTAAAGATGTACGGAGGATGACTGAAGATGACCTGCTGTCATAAGAAATAGCGCACCACACCATCACACCAGGAGTTACGGCTGTATGCCTTTGTAAAACAAAGGCTGATTGGGACTGTTGGCCCCGTCATCTCCAGACACGAACACTGTGGTCATCTCCTTCAGGAGTGAAGCGGGATCCATCGCTGAACACTATACAATGCCAATCTGATGGCAGACATGATGAACGGCTGAGACACCACTCCAGACGACTCCGTCGATGTTGTGGAGTCAAAGGCAAATGTCTTAATGGCCTCTGTGAGCGTAACCCCGCCTCAAACAAGCGCCCTGAGATGGTGGGCGGTACCACGGAACGTATAGACGTGGCTGTAATGCATTGAATAGTCGACAATGATACCGTTGGATTGGTTCGGACGTGGCGAACAATCGTCTATCTAAACGTATACTGTCTTGCCTCGCATATGTGCTCCTTGGCCTTTCGGAGCCTTCATTTCCTGGGCAACTTCCTTGTAGCAACCATTGCTGCCAACAACTTTGCACACCAGGGTCTGTTCGCTACAGGTGGCGGCCTATTGCGCGGTATGACCACGCAGCTTCACACAACCCTACAATGCGACCACGTGCAAGTCGTTTAGTTGTCTGTAAGGTCTTCGATATCGTTGTAATGACATCTTTAGTTGCTTCTTTACGGAATTACAATTGGAGCAACAAAAAGAAATACATTTTCCGCTTCTGTTACTGGTTTTAAACTTTGAGAATTGCACGCTATGATCCCAATTCCTGTTCATTTGCCTAGAAACTTTGGTCATTTGCCTGTTCGATCAAGATGTGTTTGCATACCAAATTCCGTCACGATCGCAAAAGTCCTTCTTGGAGTTTCGATTTTTTTGCAAAACAGTGTATTTTGACTGACAAAATTATATGAAATCATAACTTAAATCCTTCTAAAACATTCGAAATAATCTGAAACTACTGCCGATTGTCTTCTTGTAATTCTGATGACTTATTGACTTTGCACTTTAAATTCTAGGCTCTTAAGAACACAGGCAAAAGGCGAAACGTATTGAGAAAGTTTGTTAAAATTACCCTTTTTGTGTACAACTAAAATTTGATTAAACTGCATTATAGAAAATATGATTTTTTAGCAGTAACGCATGTTATTCAGCCCATTGAAATCCAAGGCCTTCGCTCAGCTGTTTGCTTAAAATACTAAAATGCCCTAAATTCCGTTTCTGATTCAGAACACTTTCTTTTCCTCATTCATTAACGTAGAAAAGGTGTGAGAGTTTCAAACGATATCTTTTTTAGTTCCTAACAAAAGAGCCTCCATGAGCCACTCAGTGTGCATTAAGTCACGTTTAGCCTAAAGGAACCATAAAAAAATTCTTTTAACTCAAGACTCTCTACAGAACTGATGCAATGATTTTGTGGAAACTGCACGTTAGGCTGTTGTGTACTTTGAGGGGAGGGGAGGAAAAGAGCATGCGGTCTCTTCCATTCGGATAACCATTGTTCGTTTGATAGAAAGGTCTTCTTGGGCGTTTTGATCGTGATATATTTAATTTATTATGAGTGATGTTCCATTAACCCTTAAACACATAGGCGGGGTCTGTATGACCCCGCCGATATTCTAGAACTGCGAAACAGTTTATAAGTTACATAGTTATTCTTCTCCTTTCCAGTACTTTCAAGTTGCCATAAAATATATTTATTCCTAGATTTTTATTAAACTGTAGCCATTAGTTTTTTAATAACTTTTTAAATTGGGCTGCGGTCATATAGACCTCACCTCTGCATTTACGTTACTTTTTTCCCTCTTGAAGGGGGTGGCTTTATTATTACTTGAGTCATTTCAGCAGCTGGCTTGATAAGAGATAGTTCTAAATCGAAAAAAAAAACTGATTTTTGATGGCGTTATCATCAGAATTAGTGAAACCACATGTGGAATGAAGGCTTTAAAAGCCGTCTGTGAACCAAGAACTAAAAATGTGCATTCAAGAGAGTGCTAGAGTTTCCAGTGGCATCTATTCTAATCCAGATGTAACTGATACCTTTAAAATGTGTAAAATGTGGTCTCTTTGTCACCCTAGACTACGAACAAAAACTGCAGATCTGTATTTCAGCTGCAAGAATCCGAAATGTAATGAATGCGCCAAGAGAATTTGTTTAGATTTGTTAGAGTTTTTTAATATTCTTTATAATCCTTTTTTTGCAGTATTTTATATAATCCAGATTCTGTAGATGGAAAATTTATTAAATAGTTTAGTTCGTACGCATTTGCGAGTAAGTAGTGTTTATTTTATTTATTTCATCAAGCGTTCCGTACTTTTTCATATGTGATTAAAAATTAATTTTGAATGTTTATTATTGTTTTGAATGTTTGAATGTTATTAATTTTGAATTAATATTTTAGAGTTCTGAAAAGAAGTAATTAATTCAATATAACAAGCAACGTGTATTAATGCTTATGTAATAACAAGAGTACGTTATTTTAAAATTTTATGTTTTTAAAATACATGAAATAGAGCACGGTCGGAGAGCTCTGTGTTTACGTAACAGAAAATGCACGTCTGTACTTAAGGGTTAATGATCAGTCGAGTGTAAAAGCGTCAGATTAAGTCAAGGGCAGTCAAACGGTTTAAGACGGTTATGATAAAAAATTTATGCGTTTCAAGAACCATATGATATCAATCTCTTTTCTACTACACAAACCTTGCACTTCAAGATTTCTGTTTCTGAAGAATATGAAGATATATCGCATCACTGGTATCCGAAAATGTGTCAGCCTTCGCTAACACATATTCCACCCATGTCAATATGTGAAATGTGTACAAAATAAAGTTCGTAAACAAGCATTCAAGATATATGTTTACGTCTGAATATTCAGCTATATAAACTTATGTAAGCAAATGTGCTTTCAGGATTTTATTCTTTATTGATGCCTTCTTTCGCGTTTCTTTTTAATGTTCGGCATAGACTATCATCTGTTTTTAAGAAAAAGAAATAACTGCCTCGAAAAGTTATGTTTTGAGTATTAGCCAAATAAAATTTTTTGATGCTCTATACTCTGAGGTATTAGTTTTTTAGAGTCGCGTGACTCATTCTAGAAGTATGAAAAATAAATGAGTGCGAATGAAGGAATGCAACGTCGATAAATGATGCAGTAGTTAAAAATAAATTTTCGACATTTCCTGCGCTGAGTTTCTTGCCTTGATGTTCTTTTTGAGTTTGTTTCAAGCCTCGAAAATAACAAAAATTTTTAGCATTAAATTCTTTGTAAGTTAAAGTGGACTGTATCTATTGAAAATGAAGATTTCGTTTCCTTGTAAAATATTACTCGTATTTTTCGTCTATTTTTCACTTCATTCAAGTATTTTTCACTTCTTGAAAATCACTCTTGGAAGCATGCTGGTACATACATTTTTTTTTTAAATCCGATGTGTACACCACATGACTTCCTTGCACAGAATATTAAATTATACGCATTTTTTTGCCTTTCATTTAAACTTATTTCCTCGAATTTCATTAGAGCTAGGTTTCTCATTCAATTCAGTTCTCACTTCGCGACAAGGCAAAAATACATAAAAACTCAAAATATCTATATTAAAAATTGAAAGGTACAGAAAAACATAAAACGCAAAATACAGTTAAAACAATTTTAAAAAATTTTACATGTAAAATTAGTTTCTACGCAAAAAACAAGCAAGGCCGATTTTTTGGTGCACAAAACTGAAAGTTTACT
The DNA here is from genome assembly GCA_000611955.2 of Stegodyphus mimosarum. NCBI lineage: Eukaryota > Metazoa > Arthropoda > Arachnida > Araneae > Eresidae > Stegodyphus > Stegodyphus mimosarum. The sequence goes on from KK119116.1 coordinate 111,440, forward strand.
TTTGTTCTCACTCCGCAAAAAGAAATTGAACCTGAAGTGCGATTTAATTTGTTACGGACGCTATGCTGAGTCAATATAGCGGATAATTTAGTAACTTAAATGTTATTCCAAAATATATTAAGCATAATTTAATTCACAATAAAGGTGTTATCTTTGTTGTTGCGAAGCTTAGTTTCTCTAGATTGGCAACAAATCCACTATTCTGCTAAGTTTCAAATGTAAAGAAATATGGCTGCTATGACAAACAAAATTAGGCTTAGCCGCACTGCTTTTAAATTGTTGATAATTCGACACCTATAACATACAGGTTAACTAAAGGCATAAAAATCTTAACCGGAAGATAAGAACAACATAGTTCAACCAATTTTAAAGCAAAAAATGTACAATTTACAAATGTATAAGGATAAAGGAGCTCACCGAGCCGAGTAACAGAGTGAATATACATATGTATGCATATATTTCTATACTTTCGGTGCGGCCGATTGAAACCAAAATAGGAGTTGTACATCTACATATTATAGCAGTCCTACATACAGAATTTCAATTATCTGACGCTACCCGTTTTTGAGTTATACGAGATATATACATGCGTATGTACGCACAGATGCCACGAAAAAAATCTCTTTAGTATCCATTTTAAATCAGTTTTATAATTTTTGTAGGAAAAAAAGAGTCCTTTATTCTGTTGTTACGTACAGATGTTAGGCTAAAACGGCATTACATTGCATTCGATAAAGGTCAAAATGGATATTTTCGTTGAAATATGATACCCGAAATTTTTTACGATTACCATTCTTCCTTTTTACTTCGTACAAGGAAGTAAGAAGGAAAAAAAAATGACGAATGACGTACTGCGCATTCTTAAAAAAAAGAATGTATATTAATTGCATTTAAACGGCTGAGAATTATACATTCGGTAGACTCGTAGTATATTTGTTTCCTCTCGAGAAGATGTATTTGGTTTCTTTATGGTACTCGCTAACCAAAAAAAGTGCGTTTTTAAATTTAACTCTGTACTGAAGAGTTATGAACCTGAAGTGCGAATTTGTGAGAAACTGCGCATAAAAGGTGAAATATATCCTAGAGGTATACAGTTACTTTCTGCAGTCTGACATGTCTATGGGTAGTTTCTTTCCTTGGAATCCATTCTGTGCAAAACTTACACGGGGGTGATAACTTACCAGATGACTTATTTGTGCATAACGTCGCAATCATAGTGCGCCGGAGAGCACTCTAAAAGAATTTCTCCCCATCTCCTTCCAGAAATTGGTTTCTCTCGCCTTAAATCATCAACTGAAAGTGGCACAGTGAAGAAGGAGGCCATCGCTGGAGTTCCCTTTTCCACTATATATGTTAAAGAAATCTCTTTTTGAATAGGGTCACCAAATTGCATATACATGCACGGCGCGTTATGTAAAATGCAGGATCAAATCAATTTCTGGCACCCTGGACCCCCGGGGACGCAATTAGAACGATACTTTCACGGATGCTAAGGTCGGTCCACCCCTTGCGGATGACGGGGGAAAAAGAAATGTATTTGGGAAGTGGGAGGGTGGTGAGTGAGTGGCTCATTTATCAAGTAGGGGGAGGAGGGATTGAAGGAAGGGGGGTCAGATGCCATCATCTCTTCGCACGGATACTGTTGCATTTTCTGCTCTACAACTGCTTGCGATCGATATCTGCGAGCTCTGAGAGAAATTTTCTTCGTGCATGTAGGTTGCTAAAGAATCAGCAACTCAGTGATGTTTTTCTTTTCAAAAATCGACACTTTTTTGTAGTTGCAGTGACTTTGCCCTCGGTGATTAATTTTGCCTTCAATACCTGGCATGTCAGGAATGTTAAAGAAGCGGGTTATTCAGAAAAATCTGAAAAATCTTGTATTAATTTTCTACTTTCTTCGTGGTGCGTGTTATCAGTTCTAATGAAAATAATGATAGCGTGTTTCGATATTATATTAGAAATTTAATGTGTAATGCAGAAGAAACAGTTTCTATGCTTATCTGAAACAACCCTAACCTAACAGAGCATAATCATGTATAAACAGAAATCAACTTCCAAACAGAAATTTGAAATTGTGAATAACTGTTTTGCAAGAAACAAAGAAAATCAACAGAAATTTCATTCTGAAATGTTCTTCATCAAAGTTGAGACGTTATTTCGTCAAGAAAATTTCATTCGGCAATATAAGGTTTTCCAAAGAGGGAAAAATATTAGTTTTACACAACGAACATTATAAACCACCATTATAAATGAACATTAAAACTATCTAATAGGCAAAATAAAAAGAAATATAAAATGTGTAATTAAATTAGGACAATCTTCCACAAATTTTTCATATACACAAAGTTGTTTATGAAACGTGGATACATTTTTTTTATGTATTAATTTTTTTAGTCTAAAGGGCCTTTGTCCCTGAAGGACTATTGTTTTCGTTTTGCGATTTTGTGTCGGAAACATTAAAAGTCTGTATCACTTTCCAAACTGTTGCCACAAAATATTGCAGCCCTGTATTATATTTAAAGAAATTAAATAATGAAGAATGTGCATAAATGTATGTATGTTTCTCGTATTGTGATAAAACGACGGTACCTAGAGCCATCGAATTTTGAATGCCGTAATCCTGCTGCGAATATAGGAATCTGGCAGTCTAAATTTGAAATTTGGAATTTGTTTTATTATCGATTTCATATTTTGTAAAACTTTAAAGAGTTTTTGATTAACAAACTCAAGGATTTCAAAGCGAGCCATGGCAACGTTGTACAGAAAAAAACATTTTTATCTCTAGCGCGCGAGTCTGTGTGTAGCAAATTCTAAAGATATGCTCAGTTTAAAGTTATTTTGCGGTATTGTTCTTTAACTGAATTTTATGGTTTAAGTGCGAAGCACATTATATTTATTAAATAAAGGTAACACACAAAATCTAAAAAAAAAGGCCCCTTTGGACGTAATTTAAAGTCTGAAACATTTCAGATTTTCTTTTTTAACTTTGAATTTATACCACCTACTTTGTTCTTATGTAACACATACCTCACTTTAGTCTCATACATAGCATACTTTTATCTTAAATGTCAGAAATCACATTTACAGTGCTTACCGCATGCCGAGAACAATGATATCGTCAATCATTGTGGAAAATAACGACTCTGTTCAATCAGTTAATATTGCGAAAGTGGTGAATCTATTACTAAACGGTGATCTTAGAACATGTTCCCGTTTTTTTATGTCTCGAAAGCGAGATTTAAGATATGTATCAGATTTATATATAGCATTTTTCTAATATAGGTATTTTGACACAATTTAATTGAATTTGGTATATGTTTATTAATATCTTTTTTTTACTAAACTTCTTTGATTCTTCCATTCACATTTCGAACTTTAGGTTCATTCCGAATAAAATTCGCCCATTTGTATGATATATATTTAAATATTTTTATAAAATTTTCTAAAAACATTTTGAATTATAACCTATAAAATTATTACCATTACCTTAAAGTAGATACATTTCTAAGCATACCTACAAAACATAAGAGTTTTTTTTTCAAAATTTCCTAAGATATACGTGAATTTACATATTGGCGCGTTTTGAAATTTGGCATATTTGTTATCGGCGATAATAACGCCAAATGTAGTTTACGCCACTTTTTTAAAATTATTTATTAGAAGTATTAAAAATGACCTTTTTTTTCGCTCCTGTGCAATGAAACAAATTAAGGAAAATAGGTTGCTATAAATTCAGAAGTTCGCTATAGAATCGAAATATGGAAAATAATTTGACGTGTTAAAATTATAAGAACAAATCAGTTAATTTCCATTCCTTTCTTATTGGAAACATTTACTTAGTACGCTTTAGTAAAAATCCAAGGATCTAAAATGGATTAATGGGATATATCCAGGTACCTTTGTACGAGATATATTAATAAAATGCGGTTGTTTACAAACAATAATTGCTCATTTACAGTTTGAGGTTGCTCATGAATGACAGTAAACAGTACAGCCAAAATTTCTTTATGTTTCGAGTATAGGCATATTGTTCAAGTTCAGTACAACTTAAATACTATGTCTCCACATACACACTATTAGTTGCACGTAGAATGTCCAAACAGTATTCCAGTTCCTGCCATGTAAGCTGCAAAAATGTCGGTTGTGACATGTTCTGCGGTTCCAGTAAAGCGCACTCGGAAGTTATCAATAGAAATCCACCTTTATTTTCTAGACTACGTTACTGATATAAATCCGGAGAAAATTATTAATATTTTGATAACCGAAACCATGACTGAGACTCCATTTCTGTTTCATACAGCCACTGCTCGTCGCAGACTGAAACTATTGCACTGTTGCCAAAAAATGCCAGTTGCCAGTTTCTTTTGTGTAAAAAGGAAAAAGAGGGCTTGAATTTTTCCTTTTGCCAAATGACGAAATTGTATATACTTCGATTGTGGGTATTCTGCATATTACTAGAATGTATAATATTAAAAGAGATTGATTAAATTATGTTGAGGTTAATAGAACTAATGTATCTTTATAATTCTGCAAACATTTTGGATAAATTTTAATTTTTTGGCATTATTTACAATTGTTAAAAACTGTGCATACACTATATAGAATTTCAAAATAAATTTCAAACATAAGCTATATTAACTTGTATAATCATTAGGATTTTTTGAAGCAGGGGAGAAGAAAAATGAGCAATGCCTTCGCCGGGAATCGAACCACGGACCTCTCGGTTACGCGCCGAGCGTGCTGACCACTACACCACGAAGGCATGCGAAGAAGGCGGGAGAAGTACCTCATGAACTGAATATAAAATACGTTAATGTCTTCAAGGTTGTTCAGAAGTACCCGCGATAAAATTTTAAAAGAACTTTGAAGGGACTGAAATCAGCAGAACTCGTTATGCAATATTTGTACAGAATAACGCTTTGATATGGTAAACGGTGCTCTTGAGGGGAGAGTTAAAGCGGTCTACAGGCGTAATTTCTCATTTCTGGTGCGGATTCAGCGTGGTGTATAGGGCTACATGAACGCGGATCTGACCGACTTCTCTTTGGGGCTGAGGCCAGAAAGGAGAAAAACTTTTCCAATGAAGGTATAAGTATAGGTATAGGAATAAGGTTTCCAGGTCATACGTTATTCACCATTGACAGTACAGTTATAGTCCCACTATATTAGCTATTAAACTGCACCTCTACTTTGATAAAAACCGCCCTAGGTGTAGATCCAGCGGTTTCCCCCCCTCTTGCCCTGAAACCAAACGCTCGAGATGGCTTTCAGCTTGCCATATATTTTAATTGTTCCTTTTCCTCACAGATACTATACACCCGAGCTCCGCGATATAGAAGCCAGGAGCACAGGTCACCATGCTGCTCAGGACGGCAGTGAAGGTACAGAAAACGATTCACGAATATACTCTTTAAACATCTACTTTAATTTCATCCGCAGCCAAATAGATAAAATTCATGGCGGCAATCTTCACTTTCGTGTAGCGATACATAAAGTTCGAGATACATACGGGAAATGACGACTTACTCAAGCAGAGAGCGTTTTGCCTAAAAAACACTGTTTCGATAACATGTAACTACCTAGAAGGTGTTGCCTGTACCTCTTCATCGCGCTGTTTCCACACAAACATTTCATTCAAAACATCCTTCTTTCGATTTCCTCTACCTGTCTTTACATTTCTGCTAGATACTTTTGAATCGCCCTGTATATATGTAGAACATATTAATTGAAGAAACTCACTAATGTTGTTAATAGAAATAATGTGTATAGTATGGTAGAGTCATTACGATTTTTGAAGCAAGAGACATGAAAAATGAACAACGCCCTCGCCTTGACTCGAAACTGGACATCTTGATACACGACGAGTCTGCTAACCGTTACACCACGAAGCCATGCTGGAAGAGGGTAAGAAAATACCTTTTATGCTCCGACTTTTAAAAGGTGACTGGGGGTTAGGGGACACAATCGCCAAATCCTGGTGGGGACGAATTATTGTCCACCACTTTTCTTGGGCGCCACTATAGAATCATTAGGTTATTTCGATGCGGAAGACATGACAAATGTGCAGTGCCTTCGCCGGGACTCTAATCTGGACCTCTCGAGTACGCGCCGAGTGTGCTACCATTGCACCACGAAGGAATGTAGAAACGAGGGAGAAAATACCTTATAGTATAACTTTGAGCCATACGACTGGAGCATTCCAGTCAGGTGGGCCGGAGGGCTGCGCCCCCATTACTACTACTACCTTATAGTATATAAGATTCAATTAATTCGTATTTGTAATTCTTGATAAAATTACGAATTATACAAAAAATTTTGGTTTGGAAAAAGTGTTTTTCTTTCCCTTTTTATATTTGTTTTCTTAAAGATTTGCTATAATATTTCTCCTTAAAGGTTTAGAGATTAAACCTGAAACCCACCAGAACAAAATCACTTCTACAATTAGGCTAGAATTTATTACTATACTTGAGCTAAAGTTTCTTTCAATACGTAGTAATTCATCAAACGTCTGTTGCTGAATTCTTTTTCTTCCTTAATGATATATATCTGCTGAAGAAATAAAAGCCGAGAGCAATAAATCAGAGTCAAGAAATTAAGCAGAAAATTAATAGAGTGATATGATTGTCACCAATGTTCCGTTAATCTATTTGGTTCGATCGGCGAACCTTAATTTCGTTTCCATTAGTCTCTGGATTATTTGATTCAACGAAAGTTATGATCAGTGAAGGAAATTATTTCAATTATGAGAAACTTGCCCCCAGATCTAGAGTAGAGTATCAAATTTTAATAAGATGATGAAGTAGCAATATTATCTCTAATTTCGATATTCATATTAAACTGATGATGGCTTAGAATTTAAATACCTCCTTCTTTAAATATTTTAAATCAATATATTTTTTAATTCAGTTAATTCTACTTAAAAAGGAGAAGCCGTGAAGATTTAAACCGAACATTTAACTACAATTTTTATACCATAATTGAACACCGGGATATAAGAAGGTTTTTTTTTTTTTTCAGTTTAAAGGAGCGTTAGTTCAGAATGGCTATAAATTTCGTTTTGGCATTTTGCATCGATTCACTGTAAATGTCCGTATCACTTTTCAAACTGTTGCCACCAAAAATTATCGCCCTGTGTTATATTTAAAGAAATTAAATAATGAAGAATCTGCGAAAATGTATGTATGTTTCTTGCACTGTGATAAAACATCGGTACAGCCATCAAATTTTGGTTAACGTAATCCTCCTCCGAATATCAGCATTTTGCAAGCCCGAATTTGGAATTTGTGTTGTTATCGATTTCACACTTTCTAACACTTCAACGACATTTTGATTAAGAAACTTAATGATTTCAAAGGGAGCAATGGCAAGGCTGTACGGAAAAAAAATTATCTCCAGCGCGCGAGCCTGTGTATCGGAAATTCTAACGATATGCTCATTTAAAAATTATCTTGCGATATTGCTTTTGAATGGAATTTTGTGGTTTAAATGCGAAGACGTGATATTTAATACATAAAGGTAACACAGAAAATGTCAAAAAAAAGGGCCATTTGGGCGTGTAAAATCTGGGAGTAAAATCTTTCAGATTTTTTATTTTTTTTATTTTATTCTCGACCTCACAATTTTCATTGAGAAATTAGGTAATTTTTCTTTAAATTTAGAAAAAGTTATTACAAATATTTTTTCTCTGTCTTTAATTAAATCTTTAAAATAATTAAATTATATGGTACATTAACAGCAAACAGAATATGTTAAAATAATTAATTAGGAGTGCCAGCTTATTTGACAATTTTAATAGAATCTATGTTTCAAAATTTTAAATAAATCTTTTTGCACTGTACGAAATTTAATATAAACTTGTAATTTTAAAACAAAAATTCTAAATCACACCCTTTTAATAATTAAGGTAATTAAATATAATATAAATGTTTGATTGAGATTAGTTTATAAGGTATTTCTTCGGCCTTCTTCGCATGCCTTCGTGGTGTAGTGTTCAGCACGCTTGACGCGTAACCGACAGGTCCGTGGTTCGATTCCCTGCGAAGGCGTTGCTCATTTTTCAATATTCCTGCTTCGAAATAACCTAATGTCTCTACGAGTTTATAGTTATTTTACCTAATGTCTCTACGAGTTTATAGTTTTATTAGTAAAATGGTTTATTTTACTTCTGAAATGGTGAATGCATCTGAAATGTTTTATTTCAACTTCTGAACATTTATTTTACATCTGAAATGTTAGTTTACTTCTGAAATAATGTCTTGTAACTAACTAATCGATGTTGTAAATACTGATAAGATAAATTTATGAATTATGAATTAAAATGGGAAACAGTAAATTCCATTACAAACACTGAATAATTTCTTATAACTATGAGAACATCGTTTTCTATGAAGGCTTGTCATAAAGATAATCTTTAAAGGTCAAAACTGTGTATTTTTTACTTCCTTGTATTGTAATCAGTAAGGAAGTATTGTAATCATGAAAATTTCCGGGTGCCATATTTCAATGAAACTATCCATTTTGACCGCAATCGAATGCAATTTACCGATGTTTTTGTATGACATCTGTACGTAAGAACATAATAAAGGACCCTTTGTATCCAAACTAATTACAAAACTGATTTAAAATAGATTCAGAAGAGATTTTTTTTCGTGGCTTCTGTACGTATGTACGTACGTATCTATGTATCTCGCAAAATTCAAAAATTAGTAGTCTTACAAAGTTGAAATTTATTATATATGCCTGCCGTAGCATGCAGTTGTGCACCTCCCCTTTTGGTGATAATCGGCCCCACCAAAAGTATATAAGTATATATATGTTTATACAATACAACCCAAAAAATTCTGCCATTTCTGATATGACATTGAAAGAGTGAACCCGAGCATAAAAATAGTCGCCAAACCTGGCGATGAGGTGGTTAGGATGGGAGTCCGGACATTGACCAAGAATATAAATGCTCGTTGCATCGGTACTTCAAGCATTCAAAGTGGTGAAAGTGTACATATTGTAAATAGTACCCAGTATTTAATTGCATTTCATATACTCAAGATTTCGTGATATGATTAACTATTTTTGTGTTGAGTTTTAAGTGTATTTTTATTATCTGGCAAAGCCAAATTACGCACTTTGTGAAGAGTAATTTGAAATAGCCTTATGGACTATTATTTTTCGTCTTGAAATCGCTTAACAGATTATCCTGCAACATGATTGGTCCATGTGACCCCCACGCCCAAAAAAGGAATAATCTAATTCTATCTAATTAAACAAGAATTACGTAGCATAAAACTCACCTCTCCATAGTTATTAGATCATTATTATGTAGTAGATTGCAATACTATAGGCCTACAAGAGTTATTTACTCTTAAATTAATAAAACTTTGAGTAATACAGCAGTATTTATCAACGAACCAGAACGCGACCTCAGGTTACGTGATTTGATTCTGACTTACTCTCCGTATCTCATGTTCATTTCAGTCACTCAATTCCTCACTGCAAATAGCACGCACCCAGCACCTGCTCAAAAATTTTTCGAATGTTTCTACATCTACAAAAGTATATCAATTTATAATTTCATGACTGCCTTCCTGTATGACTTTGCCACATAGACCATTCTTTCGCCTAAGGGCGTGGTGCTAAGCACCTCTGATTTACCTAAACAAAAGTGAGCGGCCTCCGGCCTTACTTGATATATAGGTTAAAACTCATTAGTCGTTGACACCTTGAACCGAAAGTACTATCTTGATCTTGATCTTGACTTCAAGCATATTATGACTTGTCAGGATATCCTCTCCATCGTTGTTCTTGGTTCCTTGCATTGCGGTGTCTGGCACCCCTGTTCTTTTCTCTACTCTCATCTTTCTTCTCTCTTGCTTCAGTTATCTTGCTTACTTGTCAGGAAAAATACATTAGGAGCACTTTGTTGCAAACTTCAGTGAGCCGGATACACCGCATCTTATGTGGTATCCCGGCGATAGATTTCCAGACTAGACTAGACTTCAAGCATATTTTCAACACCAACCAGATGTCATCTCAGAGCTCACGTGACTTTGGTCACACCCCTTTCTACATCTCAGCTTCCTGCACCGCCCAGCTCAAGCATTTCCCCACCTGCAGCGCTCTTAGTAGCATGTAAATCAAGACAGCCGAAACACAGAACGTAATTACTGCGTGCTAATCGTGGCTTAAAGAGGAACTTGGAACTTGGAACTTCAAACATATGCTCCTGTTAGGCCCCTGTTTTCTTTTCTCCTTTCCTCGGACTTCTCATCTGAGAATTATCCACGTCCAGAGTTCAACAGGTCATGTGCCTTCGGGATTTATTTCATGAACCGGCAGTACTGATTCTGCAGTAGCCCGGTAATAATAAGCAGTCTAAGTCTAACTTCAAACATAGCTCACCTCAGACGGGCCATCAACTTCCCTACATAACACACCTACACCTATGACTTAGTGTTTGTTACACATTCTGTCCTTGCACTTACTTTTTCCCTGTTTCTCATTGCCTCACTCTCAGTAGATTTTTCTGCTCGCCATGATGATATCACGCTTAGGAGTCACTTTTACGCTTAGGAGTTATCTCGCTCTTCCACTTAAGTTTCTCCGTTGGTCTTGGTCTACTTGCATGTCTTAGTCACCCCCTGATACCTAATTTGCTTCGTTGATTATGTATCGAGACCTCACTATATTATGCGCCTATGTGGCACCATCTGACTGAACCGGAAACGTAGCGCTTCGCGCGATATCTCGGCTGTGCTGAATAAACACACTTCAAACATAACTCTCACAGCTACTGATTGAAATGGACCCGTCAAAGGTGCGCGTTCTGTATGATTTAAAGTGGGTCTGTCAACAGCAGAATCAAGTCGCTGAATTTGTCAGGCTAATGGGGATGTTGCCGTTAACGAACGAACCGCTAGGCAATGGTTCCAGAAGTTCAGGTCAAAAGATACGTCTCTTAGTGATGCACCACGCAGCGGTCGGTTAGAAGTGCTGGACGATGAGACTCTGAGAGCAGCCATAGAGAGTGACAGTAGACAAACATGTGGTGAGCTTGCCGCTCGCTTCCAGGTATCTAATGAAACGATCTGATTCCATTTGCACCGCATAAGAAAGGCATACAAGCTGAGATAGTGGATAGCCCACTCCCTGTACAACAAGCAACAGCGTGTCTTTTCCTGTTTGTCATTGCTTACTCGACACCGCAGTGCATCCATATTTGATCGAGTACTCACCAGCGATGAAACGTGGGTCCAGTATGACACACCCAGGCGTTCCAGATATTGGTTGCCACCAAGGAACATTGTGCCTCACACTGAGAGACCGTCTCTCCACCCACGCAAGATCATTCTATGTATCCGATTCGCAAAGTGGTGCACTATGAACTCCTGCCAGTGGACCAAACCATCCCGGCAGGTTTGCACTTCAGGAGTTGGAGCGTGTGAATCAGGCACTGATGCATAAAGAGCCAGCATTGTTCATTCGTAAAGGTGTACTCCTCCTCCATGACAATGCGAGGCCGCATGTCGCTCGGGAGGTCAGGGACACCATCCAGCTACAGAGTTGAGAGACACTACCCTATCCACCATACTCTCCACATGTCTTGCCAACAGACTACCACCTTCTCCTTTCCTTGGACAATTACCTTCGTGGGATAACCTTCAGCAACCGGGCAGACCTCGAAAAAGCCCTCACGGACTTCTTTGCTTCCAATTCTCGTGAGTTTTACCGCGATGGCATCGCACAGCTAGCCGCTCGTTGGCAAAAGACACTGGATATCAGTTGTGATTACTTCGAGGATTAGCTGTGATTGTTATTTGTTTTACGACTTTTTCTTTCTGACTGCCCAAAACGTCAAGAACCTTTTTGGTTACCTTGTATATATGTGTACATATATACCCATTTTGTTACTCGGCTCTCCGAGCTCAGTTTTTTATTGTTATATTTTGCTAAATTGTGCATTTTTCTTTAAAATTATTCAGTTATCTTTTTCTTATCTTCCGGTTAAGGTTTTTACACCTTTAGTTAACCTGAATGCAATAGTTGTAGATATATTAACAATTTAAAAGTTGTTTAAGTGCGACTAAGCCTATTCATTTTTCTCGTGGCGGACATATTTGTTTACATTTGAAACTTAGTAGTGGATTTGTTTCCAATCTAGAGAAATTAAACTTCGCAACAACAAAGATAACGTCTTCTTTCATTAGTGTAAATTAAATCATTCTTAATCCATTCTGGAATTATCATTTAAGTTATATTGTTCCATTTATATATATTGTTCCATATATTGACTCAGTATAGCGTCCACAACAAAATAAATCAGTTTTTACGCCTTCAGTGTCCTTTTGTCTTGCGACACAAAAACTAAACTTTCAGTTTTGTGCACCGAAAAATCTGTCTTCTTGCCCGCTGGCTGAATTGCTTCTTTTGTGTAGAAACTGTAATTTTAATTGTATATTTTTGAATTGTTTAACTGTATTTTGTGTTTTATGTTTTCTAAATCTTTCAATTTTTAATATAGATAGTTTGAGCTTTTATGTGTTTTTTGCGTTGTCGCGAAGTAAGAAAGTAAACTAATTGAATTAGAAATATATGTCTAATGAAATTCGAGGGAATAAGTTTAAATGAAATGCAGCAAAAAATGCGTATTTTTTAATTACGTGCAAGGGTTCGTAGACTTTTCACTGATACCATTATCCTTGAAGGAGATGAATATGCTTTTAGTCTAACTTAGCATTCCGAATGGCAAGACCTTTATTACAAAGTAAAACTTCTTAAAGTAGTGTTCACGAAACGAAAAGGAAAAATGCTGTGTTCAACGGATTTCTGATCATTACTATGACCTTCAAATTCAGCTTCGACCTACGACTTCGTATCGAGGTTTGCGGCCCAAGAATTTAAAAAATTCTTTTTGAATCGTCTGTGTAAGCAAACACGTGACATCCTTCTTCTTAGTTACGAAATGTCGTTGCCAGATATAAGAGAACAAAACTTAAAGAAGTTCTCTTTGCGCTATTTAAGAGCCAACTACTACTATGCGGTATACAAAGTTGGAGCTCCTCAGGTAAAATTTTACGTTCAAACATCAGTATAAGAAAAGAATTCGACTTCTCTTAATCTCATTTCGTGGAGTCTGTTGAAAATTTCATTTTATATTAAATATTTGAGAAAGAAATAAATGTCTTTTTGGACTTCCTTCCCAGGAATATTCAAGCAAAAGGCTCCCTGAAACTTCAGATTTTACTTCAAAATGATTCCCAATAAGAGACGTTTCTGAATTTCCGTACTCCAAAAATACTATCTGAAGAGGTTTCTGAGAAACATTTCTACTTTATACACAAAATGTTTTAACCGAAAAACTCAGGTAGGAAAAGATATTCTAATTCCTTTTCGATCGTAGAAAATTGGATTTTTTCCTCGTCTACCTAGCATCAGTTTGTTAAAGCTTATATTCCAAGTATCCCCAAAACTTCGTTCAGGCTCCGTACGATTCGCATTTTAAGAAGAAGTATCGGGAACAAGTATTTAAATATAGTATGCTAGTAACGAGAAGTGTTACTCAATACTGCGAACTTAGCTCTCCTCTTCATAATTTTCAATTTTTATGAAGAAATGATGAAAGTAATAACCTCAAGGCCGTATTTCAGACTAGAACATAGTCACGAATACAGCTACCCGAGTAAAGTCAATCTTTGAACCCTTGACAAATTTCTGACAATTTAAATTTATCGTCTTCTCTAACATAATTAATAATTCTACAATTTTTCTCTCGACTTTTCAACATCCCAGCATTGGAACATTATGATGATTAAGTTATGAAATTGATTGTATAAGGCAATAAATATTAATAATGATTATATAAGGCATTTCTCCCGCCTTCTTTGCAAGCCTTCGTGGTGTAATAGTCAGCGCGCTCGCCGCGTATTTGAGAGGTCCGTGGTTCGAGTCCTGGCGAGGGCATTGCTCATTTTTTATCTCTCCTGCTTTCAAAAGTAAACTTATGACTCTAAAGTGATGCCCGAGCTAACAAAGGTGGTGGATGATGATTCTCCACTATTGATCGGCATTGCTCATTTCTTCAGGTTCCTATTATAAAAAAAAACCTAATGTCTCTACAGTAGTGCCCGAACTAAAACAGGTGGTGTAGACTGATTCTCCACCACCAGGATTTGGCGATTAGGCCCCCTTGTCCCCAGTCGCCTTTTAAAAGGGGCAATATATAAGGTTTTTCTAGCGCCTTCTTCGCATGCATTCGTGGTGTCGTGGTCAGCACGCTCGGCGCATATTCGAGAAGTCTGTCGTTGCAGTCCCGGCAAGGGTATTGCTGATTTTTCATTTCTCCTGCTTTCAAAAATAACTTAATGACTCTGCAGTGGCGCCCGAACTAAATGGTGGTGGATGATGATTCTCCACCACCACGATTTGGCGATTGGTTACCCTAATCCCCAGTCGCCCTTTGAAAGGGGAAGTGTATAAGGTATTTCTGCCGCCTTCTTAGCATGTCTTCATGGTGTAGTGGTTAGCTTGCTCGGCGCGTATTAGAGAGGTCATGGTTCGAGTCCCACTGAGGGCACTGCTCATTTCAAATCTCTTGCTTTAAAAATAATAACCTAATGACTCTACAACTATATCTATCACTCGTAGCCGCCCCCAGCGGCTGAGCTGTAAAGTTGTTGAACACTGGTAGTTCGGTCAGAGGTTTAATTCCCGCAAACGGGCTGGCTGCATGGCCGTTTTCTTCGTTTCATACGTGTGTAATTTGTATACAAGCCAGTTTCCCGCAGAAAGGCCTCCAAGAAGGCATCCCTTTCCTTAGGCAGACAGCCGTGGAGGCTTCGCCGTAATCACATACACCTAAAACCTTAAACTATCACTTCTTTTGTAGCAAAGTAACAACACCTGGCCATCGGATAATCAGAAATGTGTAAAATCAAAACTGAATTCCCACTGTTGCTTTGCTCTGAAATGCAAGCATGTAAAAGAAGCACAACCGTTTATTAGTGCACGCATAGAACTCTACCTATTTAATGCAAATGTTCATGCTGAAAATGTTTTACCAGTAAAAATATTCTGATCATCGTTTAGGTTGACAGTGCCAATCTTAGCCTTTTCTTTATACAAAAGAAGATAATGGATATTGAAGGTATCTAAAATAATGCTCAGTATAGATTGGCGTTAACAGAGCCTATCACTATGGACAATATAATTGATTCTGAATTTCTTGCGCATTATTAACACTTACAGTTTTGTTTACAATTTGCTTACAATTTTAGCAAAGTCATTCATTTAAATAGCTATAACGTCTCGTATTCTGTGTTAGCATAAAATGTACGAAACGTCTTAAAGACTAGAAATGAATTTTCCCTGTGTCTTATAAATTACAACAGAGACAGAGAAAAGGGTTTAAAGGACGTTTTAGTTGATTCAGTTTAAAGTTAACAGAAGGCACCACTCGTGCTTACAAAATGAAGCCTGCAGTAATGGTTTAAATCGACTTTACTAAGAAACAAATACTTAAAATAAAGAATTCGACTTAAGTAAGTAATAGGAACTTAGCCTAACTGTTACATAATATCAGTTGGCTCTGACCTAAAGGTCGCCGTGACAAGCGTACTGTCGAGAGCTCTGTCGTAGAATATTACTCTAATAGGAATATAAATTAACAACGTGGCTTTCAGCAGGGAAAAGACGTTCTGATTCAATTCTCTAAAAATTTCCTTTAAATAACTATATCTTTTCTACCTCATTTGAATTTCACATGATTTAAAAATTTATATTCAGGCAGGAAAATTGAAATAAAGATGGCGGAAACGCGATTTAACATAAAATAACTGGTTTAAGAACTAAACGATACCTTACAAGTAATTCGATTTTATCTGTGTTGTACAACTTGTGCACACAATTTACGTTTGTTGATTTGCTGGAATTCAACATACTGTTAATATTGGTTACCTGTAGAGCAACATTTAGTCATTGTTTCACAAGACTCTTAGTGCGAGATGAGTGCTTTCTGCACATCGTATTCCTCGACTGGCACTAAGATCTTGGCCGCAAGGTCACTATAGCTGCTGCTAACTTAATATAGATATATGCAGCAATTAGTTAAGCAGTTAACAAACTGTAATCTAATTTGAGTTGTCTTGAGTATTCTGCTGGTGTGAATGTAGTTTATTTTGAAACCTCGTAGGATCATAACATAATCGAACTTACTAAAAACAGGTTAGCATCTAAATATAAACACTACATACCTTTAAATAAAGCTGTAATATACACGGTGTTTCAGCTCAGCAGTTAAAAATTTTTAGGAGAGATAGACTACAATTAGACGGTGGAAAATCACATGATCGGAAACGCTTTCCTGGTGCGCTAGTGACAGCACAAAACACAGCAAAGGAAGGACACAAACAGGGTGAGAAAATATGTTTATTATGCTTAGTACAGAAAAAACCAGGAAATAAGGGTCAGCAAAGATGGTTATCAAAGAAGCGACAATAACACAGCGGTGGTCTTCAAAGAAGGTGTTCGAAATCACGACCCCAGACGATGGAACAGGCCCCACGTCTCTGGCGCATGGAACATCTGATGTTCTGGACAGCGTGTCCCCAGCAGCTGTCACGATGCGTACAACAAGTTGCTCAGTACTGTTAATGGGGTTTTCATACACTAGTGTCTTGACATATCCCCAGAGGATGTAGTCAATGCAAGTCAGGTCTGGAGAGTTTGTTGACCAACGCACCGGACGACCCTTGACGATCCAATGTTGAGAATACATTGTATCAGGTGGAGATGCACATAAAAGCTCATAGATGGTTTCAGTATGATGGTCATGCTGAAACCATATCTCACCCTGCTCGTGTCCTTCCTTTCTTGTGGTTTGTGTCATCACTGTCGTGGCAGGAAAGCATTTACGACCATGCATGGCTGTGCCATTTTCCATCATCTAGGTGCACTGTATATCTTGTGAAAGTTTGTAACCGCTTTGTTGAAATATCATGTATAACATTACATTGCAAATAGTGTGTTAGTGCAATCTCTTACTACAGTAACTACAAACAACTGTTTAATGCTTCGTGCAGAAGTCGTGACTACGCATCGTCATAAAACTAATAGCTGAGACGAATATAGATATTTAAATGTCCAATATCCATAATCGGACTTACAGGAAGTTCTAATTTAGCAGCAGTATATCAAGTAATGACGTCTACAACTAATGCATTGCTGAAGAACCTGGAGACAGGGCAAATTAAGAAGTCTGTTCGAAGCTCAGATGTCGTGACTGTCAAAGGCGAGATCGAGGTGATTCGAACTGTTTTGAAAAGCAACAAATAAAGAAAGGAGAAGGCGGCAGCGAGAATTCTACCTTCCGTATCAAGTTTATTAATTTTCGGCTCCCGTTCGAAGTTACAAAAGCCATGTTTGGACTAGAACGTGAGTTCTATTCTTAATGATTGCTGTCACGGAATTCGAGATTAAAACTGTGTGTTCTCTTTGATTGGCAGACGATAAATAGCATTCTGTATGTACACCATGTTTCAGGGTGCGGCTGACAAATCATAATAGTTGTGATGGAACATTTTGTATTTTTATCCCAGTTTTCAAATTTAAGTAAACTGAATATCAAGTATGTTTTCAGTTTAATAATTTGAAAACGCGCTACAAGCAAAGAGCATGTAATTAGTAGAACGTGTATAATTTTTATGTTCCCATAGTAAAAAACCATAACTAGCCTCTGACTTACAGTTCTTTGACTTACGTTTTTACGATTTTCGGTAGTTCGAAGGGGCTGCGTATTTAATAGATACAAAACGGTGGCATTTGAACCTTGAGACATTTTTCCGGATTAGCCATTTGAGGCTGCGTAATAAACGGGCTTGCGTATATGGAGTACGTGTACTAAGAGACAGTATATTTCTTCTTGTTATAGAAAACTGCGCAGATGAAATTTTTGGAAAGTGAGGAAGGATATCCTTGGATCTGTTCTCGAGCGATTCTTCTTGAAATTTGAGAGAAAGCCGCATAAAATCGTACTGCCACTTAAGAGGTGCCTAAGCTCCGTGCCGACGCCATACGCTAAACTGCGTTCCTCGCCCTAATAAAATTCGAATCACTTCACTTGTACCTTGGATAATGCTCGAAAGCTTGATTCGATTAAAGTTCGGATAGCATTCTACTAAATATAAATATCCAATTAATAATGCATGATGCAAATTTTTTTAAATATATTAACATAATTTTCTTCTCTTCTAGGTAAGTGCTGAAATGTTCTTCCAGCTAAGCAAATACATTCGTATTTGCTTAGCTGGAAGTGAGCATTTGAAATTTAATGATTTCATCTATGTTACAATTTCTATGCTTTATGTTATGAATACATTTATGTATAATCTGCAAAAAAGAAAAAAATGGGACAGTTCTATATCTCCCGTTCTCCCAAGCTGACTGAAAAAATTTAACTTGCGTTTTTCATGTCTCGAAAGCTCGGCTTAGGATATATACCAGATTTGCATTTGTAGCATTGTTCTAACATAGATTTGATATAAAATTGGACATTTTATGAAACGATATACCAACTTTCTCATATTTCGATTCTACGTTTCAAAGTATGTCGAAATATTAAATTTTGTAAAGTTTGGTGAGAAACCTATTGAGAAATTTAAAAATCTATCTTGGCGCAATTTTTTTCATTTTGCACCAATTCATTTAGCGAAATTCTTAACTCATGGTAACCTGTTTACCTTTTGTTTTGCTTTAGAGGAATAAATGTGCATCGTTCATTCTTTCAAATAATTTTAACAAAATGTGAAAACCACATTTAACGTTATTATCGCTTATAACAAATATGTCATATTTCAAAATCCGTCAATATATAAACTGACGCATATTTTGGGAAATTTTGAATTAAAAGCTATTTTGCAAGTGTGCCTAGAAATACATCTACTTGATAGCAAAAATACAGACGATGGCAAAAATATTATAATTCAAGAATTTCAAAATATATCATAAAATTTCAAAAAGGAATCAAGTAAGTTAAATATAAAAAAAAGATGTTAATAGACTTGTACCGATTTTAATTAACACTGAGAAACTAAATTTTCAGGCTGAATTTTCTAAAATCTAACCGGGCGATTTTTACGAAACTTTGCTCTTCGGCATAATTTGAGGCGTAGGATCGAAATATGAAAAACAAATCGCAATATAATTTCAGAAAAAGTCCGATTTTGTATTAAAATAACTATATTTAAACAACGATATATATAAATCTAAATTGCATCCTAAGTTAAGCTTTCGAGGCATGAAAAACGTAAGATGAATTTCATCAATCGGCCCATTAGAACTGGAGATATAGAACTGTCCCACGTTTTCTGTGCAGAGTGTAAATTAGTAATTCACTCAAATGCATTGGCGTTACATATTTATGCTGATACAAACAAAGGGTATTCCAATAAGAATGACGTGATTTTAAAATAAGAACTTTTTCAAATAGAACAAACTTTTCATATCATTTTGAACTACAATTTATGGCATTATGTTCGGAATAAAACATCATTTAAGTATCCACCTCGACTTCGGGCGCACGAACAAACTCGTTGAACCCAGTTTTCGATAAATGTGTGCAATATCTTGTATCAATATCGCAAGGCTAATGGCTATTAAAAAAAGCGTCCAATTTTTTTAATAGCCATTAGCCTTGCGTCGTTACAACGGTCGGAATTGATCGCCATTTCATTATGGAAACACCTAATAGGTGGCCACAGTTGTCTTCTATAAGCGACAGACAGTTACTGCCTTCCTTGGGATTCGAACCCTGGTACATCGCTACGACAGTCGGCATCACTAATCGCTATCGGCCGCTATACTGGCTGGGCGGCATCAATGCAATATTCGATATTTATTCACAATTCTTGAAGGTCTTGTGGCTTGTTCCCATCAATCATTCACTTCAGATAACTCCCCAAAAAGATAATCTAAAGAGATGAATCAGAACTTCTCGGAGACCAACTAACAGTTGAATTTCGTGAAACTTTCCTTTCACCAAACCTTTAACTGTAACGCGTCGATAATAGCTGTGTTATATCTGGCACCTTCCTGTTGGAACTACATGTCTCCCCACAAAAATTAATGCCCTCCAAATCTACCCAGGAACAATTTTTATCATTAGTCAGTACTCATCAGTGACTCTAACTGCATCTCTTTCCTCGCTTTGGGAAAAAACAATGGCCCGATGAAACTGTGCCTTACAGTGACATTTTGCAAATGCAAAGGCAATTTGTGCATCTCTCATGGACTATTTCCATAATCAAACCAATAGTTTTATTTGTTAATTTAACCAATAAAGCAGAAATAACCATTGACAAAAGTTAACGTTCTTGAAGTGGGTATTTAGCTGTAGAGATTTTTTAATTCTCTGATAGTTATTTTTCATTTTGACACCCTCTAAGTTCTTGTTTTCCACGTACAGCTGCCTGCCAGAATGAGATTACTGTATCGCGTTTGGTATAAATGAAGTAGAACCGGTATTAAATGAAACGTTCTGTCACATCCATAAGAAGAGCTTAGAAGTTCTCAGTAAAGCGTGTCCTGCCTTCGAGCCACGTCGTTGCTTTAAGCC
The DNA here is from genome assembly GCA_000611955.2 of Stegodyphus mimosarum. NCBI lineage: Eukaryota > Metazoa > Arthropoda > Arachnida > Araneae > Eresidae > Stegodyphus > Stegodyphus mimosarum. Next base: position 132,039 of record KK119116.1, read on the forward strand.
TATCTTACAACGTTCGCCACAGTCTTACGGGCTTATTAGATTCGCCGATGAGGTTTAATTACAGACCAACTCAGTCAGTTATCTTTGTACAGCTTCGGCTAAATTTTAGCTAGCTAGAATTATTTTTGTTCACTTCTTTCTATCTTAGGTGGAGGCTTTTCTGTAAGCCCGAGAGGGGCCATCTGTAGCATTTCCTTGAGTGAATAAAAGGGTATTTTAGCCCTTCTTTCGTCTTATATTTTATTATTGCAAGAAGATCAGCGAATAATCGCTAGACTCTTCACTAAAGGTCTAGAAGCCAAAGACACGCAAATTAACTAGAAATTTATATAACCATGATGTGTTACAGCAAACTAAAGGAAAAAAAAGTGGTGACAATGATAACATTTTAAACATAGTTGACATTTCGTTTTAAAATCGCATTAGTGTCACAAGATTACCCTTTCTATATCAGGCAACATGGCTAAAAAATATATGTACTATATAGAAAAGAAACTATATATTACCCAAAATCGTACATATATTTTCGGACTGTATGCAATCAATTTATTTTGCTAATGTTCTAATTGTTTCAACAGTGCAATGAAATTAATTGTTCACTCCCTTTATAAAACATACTTTACTCTCTGGAATTATTTAATGCAACAAACGATCCATCTTTCATTAAATGGAAAAACGGAATTCGGCCTCTCCTTTTGCGAAACGGGATATCGCCTCGGAAAAACCGGATAAACAGTCCGGGTGCAGTCATTAGAGGACTTGACTCTATTCCTGATAACAGTAAGGAAGGATACTTAAGTAAATGAGGGCAGCCCGTAAAGAAGAAATTTCTCATTAAAGATTTTCTTCATAATAAGAACACCTTTTGCTCCAGGCATAATCGGCCTTTCACGCGTGCTTAACGATGTCTTTATGGGCCATAAAACTACAGTCTATCGCTGCAGTATCCACCCCCTTTTATATTTTATTAATCGTAAAACAATATTCCGTTATGATCGTAAAAATCCCCCGCAACCGACGTTGATAATTGTGTGGTTATGACGCAGTGGGCCTAAGGCGTTGGTTACGACTGTTTTAACTAAAATTGTTTTTTCCAGCTCTCTGATCAGATTTTCCTTTATTATTGGGTCGTTAGAGGGTTTTTTAATGAGCGTGTTAGTGATATCGTCGAACGCAAGTCGGTATATTTAAGGACAAAAGATACGTTTTGCAAAATATCGCCGCGGGCTCGCTAAAGTAACTGAATGTAGCTTTAGTGCTCATCGGGGAGGCGTTGCATTCAAATTTACGATAGTTAAAAAGATACGCCTTTTTCATATTTATCTTTATTTTATTTATTTTCTGACAGTGTCTTAAGTAGGGGTTAAATATTGTCTTCACAAAGAAGATGACCGCAGGGTATTTATGGTCGGAAGGTCACGCCATAGCTCGTTGGTAACGTAGCAGGAAGATAGTATCAGATTTTAAGCTCTTTCCGAGTAAAAGATAATCAAAAACTCACGTATTTTCGGTGGTAATATTGTTCCGCTTTGATTATTCAAAATATTCATTTAGGCCTTAGGCCAATTCCAGCTTTAATGTTTCATTGAAGTGCATTTTTCTAAAAAGCAATTTTTGCACAAACATGCTATTTAACTCAAATGAGTGTTAGCTCAGAAGGGCTATTAATTTCGTTTTGGCATTTTGCGTCGATTCATTGTACATATCCGTACCACTTTCAAACTGTTGCTACCAAATATTATCGCCCTGTGTTATATTTAAAGAAATTAAGTAATGAAGAATCTGCATAAATATGTATATGTGTTTTTCGCATTGGGATAAAACAGTGGTATCTAGAGGCATTACAATTTGAACAGCGTAATCCTCCTCCGAATATAGACATCTGGAAGCCCGAATTTGGAATTTGTTTTATTATCGATTTCGTATTTTGTAACGCATTCGCGAATTTTTGATTAAGAAAGTCAACGATTTCAAATCGAGCAATGTCTTTATGGCTCGATCCAGCGATGTTTTTACTACACTGTACAAAAAAAAAAAAAAAAAAAGAAAAAAAAATTTTCTCCAGCGCTTGAGACTATGTATCGGAAATTCTAAAGATATGCCCATTTTAAAATTATTTCGGAATATTTCTGTTGAATTGAATTTTATGATTTAATTGCGAAGAACATGATATTTAATAAATAAAGGTAACACAGAAACCGCTAAAAACTCGCCTTTGGGCGTCATGTAAAATATCAAAGCTTTCACATTTTTTTTTCTCCTTATATTTGCTCTGCAGCATTTTACAACCTTTCAAACAGTACTATTCAGTTATGTCTAATTCTGTTAAAATGCATCCAATGATCTAACAGTTTAACGATTATAAATAATATATCATAGCTTTATTATTGCATTGTTGTTGTTGGTCTCACTTACCTGAACTATAATCAGCCAAGTCCGCAAAATTCCTCGTGGCAAGGAGCGCAGTATGACGCTTGACGTTGGCACGAGTCTTTTGCACCATACAGGTGACACCGCGACTTTGCTCATTTCCGCCCCTATTTGGCTTGGAAGCACCCCGGGGGAACGGATGTGAAGGTCTCCCAGCTGCTCTTCTCCTACTTCCAACCTCTCTAGAAGATTTTCGGTTTGTTGCATATTTAGAGTGCCCCCATGCCGCACAGACACTATACGTTTACAAACATCCATGCCTTCTCCAAGATTCGAACTCGAGCCCTTAGGTACGGCAGTCAGCATCGCTAATCGCTCTACCGGTTGGGCGTCTTATTATTGTGTAGTAAGCATACGTATTCAGCATAATACGGATAAAAAAATGGGTACAATTAAAATAGACATTTTGAGTTTATCTGCTATTGTTAATAATGCAAGGGATTGAAAACTTGTAATGAATGAAACCAAAGAAAAAATATTAAAGTAAATATTACACTAGATTATTATTATAATATGTACATAAAAAAAAAATAACACGCACTTTGAATACAAAATATAAGATGGAAATTGACGGGTGTCTGTTTAATGTCGGATGTAAAAATGATAAATTTAAAACTAAGGAAAAGATTAGCATTATATTTCTATGTGTACCTAAATGCTATTTGTTTAAACGAAATGACATCCCTTGTGAAATTTAAAAAATTCTTATCTGATAACATGAAAAGTTCGTCATATTCTTCTCCCGTTATATCTCCAGGCACTTAATTGCTTCCAGGCACTCTTCCATTCTCACCATCGCTGTCACCACTTTTTAATGATCTTGAATTATATCACGTTTAATTTCCTTCCATACTTTTATTATCTACCACCACACGATTTCTAGATCGACATGACTCTTTTAATTTCCTTTCCCATCCTTACCTTCGATGTGCACTTTCAAAATCATGGATGAAAGCAAAACGGAAAAATATCTTAATTGCTAATTCCGCGAATCCATTCGGGACGTAAGTGCATTCTTACCTCAAAAAATGTCCGCCCTTTTGTCGAAACCCTAGAATAACATTCTTGTGCACCCCTGCATTGAATACGATGTACCCAGTTTGCAGAATTATTTACTTCGTCAAGCATTTCCTCCACACACACATACTGTTCCCCTTATCGCTGTGTCAATTCAGTATACCATTGTTTTGGTTAAAATCTCCGAATCAAAGACTTCAAAAGATAAGAGCATGACACATGTATCTTTTAGGTTTGTTCGTAAAAGAAAGGATGCGCGATATACTGCCAATATATCTAAAAATGAAAAAAAATTGGAGTTTTTAATTATAGGTGAGCATTATAGCCGGAATATACGGTGTATTCGTTACAAAATATGCTTGAATTAAGAACGTAGAGCTCAGTAGCAGCAAAATGCGGAACTGTTCTTCAGTAATATTTTGGTACGTTTTATGTATTTATCGCAATATATACGAAGAAAGACGGATAAGTTGCATGTTAGCAGATCAGAGAAACTGAGAAAAAATGCAATGATATATGTTGTAGAGTCATTAGGTAGCAAGAGCAATGAAAAGTGTGCAGTGCCCTCGCCGGGGCTCGAACCTGGAGCTCTCGAATATGCGCTGAGTGTGCTACCGATACACCACGAAGACCTGCTGGAAAGAGGCAGAAATTTATGTATATTAGTGAAGTTATAGCTTTGTAGTTCTAGATCCTATATAGTTCTGCTATACAGAATATAGTTTTGCTTCATTTCTGTTTGTTAATTAAGAAAAGTTCGCAAAATCTAGCATTATTATTGGCTAAAATAAATTTTGAATTATATGTGACGTGAGCATTACATGAGAATAATACAAACAGAGATTAATTTTAATATGAATCATTGGAGAAGTTTATTATAAGTACGTTATTAACTTAAAAAGAGGAATAGAGAGGTTTTAAAGAAGAAATACCATGACTAAAAATTAGTTCTGTTAAAAATTGAAGTTAGGATTTTATCATATTACATGCTCTTCATATTGTATATATATATATATATCTTCTTATTTAAAACAATTAACCACAGAACGGTACTGTTTGGGGTTTGCTGTACTTTTAGTAAACAAAGAAGAATATCTATATATGTGTAATAAAACGTTTAAATTCATTTTTAAAAACTATGGTAATTGTAAGAAGCATTGGCAACTTTCACATTTGTAGCAATTTCTGTAAATTATTATGTTCACATTACGTTATTTCTAAGCAATCGATGGGGGAAAAAAAGAAAAAAACTTTATTAGTCTTTTCTGGACGTTGTGTCATAATAAACTGACACAGAAAGAAGTATGTTGATGAATCAGTGAAATGAATTTTTAACATAGCAGTCATCTATATATACACATCTCCGCCGTTTAATGTGATACGTGTCAAAACTCGCCGACGAATGACATTAGTAAGAAACATCACCAATGGTAAGAATAATCTCCGGTTATTAAATCACATGTTCTATTTCAGTGAGTGTTCCGTTACACTGACCATTGGCCAGTCGACCGTAACGGTCAAGCAGTCCATCTGTAGGCCGTCTGAAGCCGTGCAAATGGCTGACTTCATTCCGATAATGGATTTTCCAACTCGCGGACTCTTTTGGAATTTTATTTCATGCGAAAGAACCCTGTCGCCCGCTTCTCTGAATACTGAATGATGCAGTTTCGGTCAAATGACTGCATGGAAGCCGTGAATTTTTCTTTTTTTTTAATTATCGCCTGAGAAATGCTGTTACTTAGAATTCATCAAGGTTCCCGAAAGCCATCATTTCCAAGGCAGTCCATTGATTGCGAAAGGCCTTTTACTTAATTAGTTGGTATTCAGCAGTGAATGAAAACTTGCTGGCATTTCATATTACTTTAAAAACACGGTTTTCCTTTTGCTATCGCATCGGTAATCGGATTGTTATAATCAACACTTACTTGCGCAAAGTCCAGCTGACTAGAAACTGTCTTCAGGGGAATTTATCTGAGAATTGTTAGATTTCACGTCGATTCTGGAATAGTAGTTTTAATGCTGATTTTAAGTTATGATTAAGATTCTTTGTGTTTGGATTGGTTTTCCTCTTTTCTGACTTAAAATAAACAAATAGTACTTGTAAACATTGTGAAAGTAAGCTGACATAAGAAGAGAGACGTTTCGTAGCTTCTGTAGAAGTAACTAGGTAACTATTTAAAATCTCGATCGAACTTTTGTCAGTTTTGAAATGTGTTCTTTCTAAATTTCTGAAAAGCTTAGTTGACTTATTTATGTTCGAAAGAAATTCATCACTTCTAAAATGTCAGCTTCAGAACGTTAACAAAATTCTGAAATGGTTACTGTATCAGGTCTACTCTTTCTTCTAGATGATTTTGCAAACATAACTGAAGGCCAGAGTAGGAACAGGGAGCTTAGTAAAAGGACAGGAACAGGGAGCTCGTACGTGTGTAGAAGATACAACGAAGATAAGAAGGGTTCAAATTCCGCTTTATTTTCTTATCGATTTTACAGAAATTCCCGCAGTTTGGGATACAAAGACTAACCACTTGTGGTCTGAACGTCAAAGAATATAAGACTTCTAACTAACTAAAATTTAAATAAAGCTAACTTTTAATATTTTACACATATGACCAGCACTAAGACTGCCTTTTAAATGACTACGTCTGTAGTACCCAAAACTGCGGAAAACTACAATACGTATTTAACTTTCAAGAGGGTTAAACCTCTGGCCTTAAAGGCGGACAGTAACGGATGACAAGCTCGCGTGACGACTCCTAGCAAGAGGGCTCTCTCTCCTTCCGTCTACTATTCTCTTGGCAAAAAGCCACAACTTAAATACTTAAACGTTAGCTAGTACAATTTGCATAAACATATTCACTCGTTCATTCTGGCCGGAAGTGGAAAATAAGAGATGATAATAAAGTTTTAAAATAAAATAAACATTAGTTAAACATAAGATCCTTACAACTGTACCCATTAGGTTCTTTATTATCCACCATCTTTGGGTAGCCATCAGCAGTAGATGTCAATAGCAATAAGATGACGATACTGCACAGCGGCAAAAAATGCTGACTTTGAACATGAAAGAGAGTATGCTCAACTGAGGTAAGGTTCTGAAGTGGTTACTTTACCCCATTAGGTTCTTTATTATCCACCATCTTTTGGTAGCCATCAGCAGTAGATGTCAATAGAAATAAGATGACTATGCTGTACAGCGGCAAAAAATGCTGACTTTGAACACGTGGCAGGTGACGGAGAACTGAGGCTCTTGGTGTTCACCAGAGGAGAGCAGGTGCATGCATGACCCTCGTCGTCCACTATCCAGCGCTCATCGAACAGCTTAATCCGCGGGAAAGCGCGTGGAGTGTATCATACTTCAAGTCTACAAAAAAGTGGAATATTGAATATTCCTAACTTGTGAAACTGAAATTCTCTACTACATTCCGTAGCTGAGTTTCTAGTAGTGAGTGACTTTCAGAATCGATTTCCCGCTCCCTGCGTGTTTCAGAAAACGTTTTGTTGGTATTTTATTGCATCTGGGGTGTGACACACCCCACAAGCCTGTCCACGTAAGTGTTTTTCTGACTGAATATTTGTTTTAAAAATTTATTTCTAGAGTGCAACAGTAAATATTTCTACTCGCAAGCGATTTTAAAGTATTTGAAATTAAATTTTAAAAGATTTTTAAGCGCATTATTGCAAAAAGAATGACTTCCTGTGAATTGGAAATTCAGGGGCTGTGAGACTGTTTAGAAATATTTGAAAGTGAAGAAGATTACATTTCGCAAGCTGAAGATAAAAAAAGGAATATTTTCTGCACTGTTTGGTTTCGAAAAAGAAAAAGCATCCATTTCTTATGTTCCAAAAAAAAATAAAGGGAAAACGGTTTTTATGTTTTTAACATTACATAACGATAATGCTATAGATGACACTACTGGAGAAAGGAAAACGCCAGAAATGATATTCAGCAAGCAGCAAGTTATTCAATGCCAGGATAACAAGGAAGTGGCCAATGGTTATTTTCCTTTCTGCACTGAATGTTGCTGCAATAAATGCTGGAATCATATTACTTTCAACTGCTAATCCTCCAATCAGATACAGAAGCAGATGTCAGTTTTTCAGTGACTTAGCATTACAATTAATAAAAAATATCTTGAACAACGATCATAGATTGATGCTTTACCGAGAAACCTACGTATTGCATGCAGAAGAAGAGCAGAAGTTTTCAGGAATAATTCGAATGAATATACGAAATTCTAAGCAACTACGTATAAAAGTTGTGATGGATGCCCTGGAGCCAAAGACATAAGATCGCGAATGCTATACTTAAAATGTGAAAACCTTCTGTGCTAAGAACACTTGAATGAATGTTGTTCGAAGTGTAAACAAATAAGATAAGTTGCATTGTGTATTAGAGATGCAATAAAACTTAGATTTCTGATGTTTATTTTGTTATTATTTTCATTTAGCTTAATTTTAAATCTCTATAAGCTTATTTTGCAAATTAATTTTTTGTAACGCAAGTCATGTTCACGTATTATAAAAGAAAAATTGCTTTAAAACCAAATAAAGCTGTTTTTACCGTATTTGAAACATTAGGGTATGTGATACCCCATGCGCCAACTCTCGTAACTTTTCTTGATGCGCCTTCCGCCGGGTTAAGGAGCGGTAACAAACATGGACTTACAGGGGCTAGGTGGCTGTATAGTGGCTACAGATTTGGAAACAGAAGGAGCAAGAAACATATTGCAATACAGGTATATAACACAGATCATAAAGCATAAAAGTAATACAATAAATAAATAGTACAATATAAACTACATATGTAATAAATACGTAATAAAATAGATACGTAGTGGAATGACAAAGAGACAGTTCAGCGAGAGAAGGTCTTATATGACTTGGCAGATGTTCTGTCCCAGGGCTGCAATCGTGATAATAGTCTGACATATCTTATGCACAGTCACTCGATTTTACGTAATAAAGCGTCTTCGAGTGGTCACGTCGCTGAAGCACTGACGTAGGTGAGTGGCGTAGATATGAGGGCAATAAAAGACCGTAGTGGTCTGGAGAGTTTTCTGCTGCGCAGACGCAGGTTATAGTTTCGGCAGTGCCGAAGCGAAGGAAATAAACAGGAAACTGTCCATGACAAAGTTGGTGATTTGTGGGACGGACACGTGTCTTTGAAGGTTAACGTATGGGAAAAAATCGTATGTACGTCTCCCGGTATTACTTAAGTCACATTCCTGTTGCCATTTTAGGGTACGTTTTTGCAGCAGCTCCTCTTTCAAATATGAGGGAGGTGCCGGAATATTGATTTCCCCTGCGTTTATTTGCTACTTGCCTCTTTGGCAAGATTGTCGGCTGTTTCATTGCCTATTGCACACCTGCTTGTGTTCTGACCCAGACCAGTTGTATGTGTATATGGGCATTGCTTTGCAGAATATGCTGTATGTTGACAATGAGTGGACTGAGTTTGAACATAAAGGAGAGTATGCTCAGGTAAGGTTCTGAAGTGATGACTTTGTCCCACGAAGTTCTTCATTATCCACCAACTTTGGGCGGCCAACCTCAGTAGATGTCAGTAACAATAAGGGGAGATTCTGAAGTCGTTACTACTATTACTACTGTTAGCAGATTTCGTAGTGGTCCCAACTTCAGTAGATAATAAAGAACCTAAACTGTAACTAACTAGGTTCTTTGTTATCCACCAACGTTGGGCGGCCATCGGCAGTAGATGTCAATGGCAATAAAGCCCACGGCGCAGGGCAGCGGTGAAACTTAGACCTGCTGACGCTGAACATAAAGGAGCATACGGTCAACTAACGTAAGTGAGGTACTTAGAAAACGACTGATTCGTTCAACAGATCTGGAAAGGCAGTGTTTCCTTCATTCACGTGGTGGGGAACAAGAATACGCTTATGCGACATATGACTGCATTTGCTTAAACAGTATTTAGGACGCTTCCATTACGAAATAGTTAAATGAAACATAGAAAAATAATAGATTCAGCACGTCTGACTGATATCAAATTTTGAGCAAACCTTTAGTATGACTAAATGAAAATTTAGGCAGAGTAAGGAGTAGCAGATAGCAAGGCTGTAATTATATTTTGTAACGCATAGCGGTAGCAGAAATTCGAACTACTGTTCTTTTCTCATACATCCAGTATTTGTTGAAGTGAAATATTCCCAGCATTACAAAAATTTCTTATTGTAGTTTAGTTATGAACCTCTTGATTTGTATGGTGGCTAACGATGCTGCCTTCTGTATCCTTTGACCCGGGTTCGAATCCTAGAGAAGTCATAAATGTGTGTAAATGTAAAGTGTCCGCATATTAGAGCATTTAAAATACTGGCGAGTTGAAAGTCCTCTCGAGTTAGTTGATGGTAGGATTGGAGATATGTGAGAACACTGGATCCACTTCTGTATGTGATCGCTATGACATTTGGCGCGCAGTTGTACATTTAGTGACGTGAGACTATACCTGTGCAACCAATCGTAAAATTTTAGTGTCCGACCACTATTTCTTGCCCTGTCCTATATTATGATACTGAAAAATATTTATTTTGTCTATGTTGTGCTTGGTGTGCTACAAATAGCAGTTTTCAATAAATTCCTTAATTCCTTGTTCTCTAGTTAGTATGGTCTTTCCTTTAACTAGTATTAGTAGGACTAGGTTTGTAATTAGAATGAGTGCGTTAAAAAGTTACAGGATTTTGTGAATATTGCTCTGTGACTTAAATGTATTAGGTGTAAGATGAAGAGAATGCGATTTATTTATTTTGGGATATTAGGTGTAAAATGATGTGAATGCGATTTACCTGTTTTTGGATATTAGGTGTAAAATGATGTGAATGCAATTTACCTGTTTTTGGATATTAGGTGTGAGATGATGTGAATGCGATTTACCTGTTTACGGATATTAGGTGTAAGATCATGTGAATGCGATTTACCTGTTTTCGGATATTAGGCGTAGATGATGTGAATGCGATTTACCTGTTTTCCGATATTAGGTGTAAGATGATGTGAATCCGATTTACCTATTTTCTGTGAAGCTTGATTCAACATTTTAGGGCGTTAGCTACAAAGATAAATGCTAGACATGAAACTTTCTCACTATAAGACAGTTTACATTGTTAAGTCATTAGGTTTTTTTGGGAACAAGTGACGTGAAAATGTGCAGTGCTGTCGCTGGTACCCGAACCTGAATCTCTCGAATCCGCGCCGAGTTTGCTACTGTTACAGCACGAAGGCATGCTGGAAGGTGGGAGAAATTACCTTATATAATCACCCTTTTAAAGGGCGACTGGGGATTAGGAAACTTATTTGCCAAATGCTGGTGTGACGAATTATTGTCCAACACCTTTTAGTTCGAGCGCCCCCCCTTGTTTCATTAGGTTTTCTGGAAGCAGGAGACATGACAAATATGCAGTGGAATCGAACCTGGACCTCTCAAATACGCGCCGAGTGTGCTATCGTCACACCACTTAGGCATGCTGGAAGGAGTGAGAAAATACTTTATATTATTAAATTTCCTATATATTTGGTTACTGTTATTGTAACTGTGAATTGTTATTACTAAGGTGAATAACATCAAAATCATTATTCATCTGTAAATTTCAGATCTTAACTTAGATTTGTGCGTTTCAGCCTTTGATTAAGGTACCTTCCATTTTTTAATTAATGCACCACAGGTTTTGATTACTGCAAAATATAATATTTACATTTAAACGGATAGCTGATCTAAACGAATTATGATTATTTTAATTCTTTGCGCTTCAAAAACTTACTAGATCTCGCTCCTCGATCTTAATTCTTATCTATTAGATTTCGCTCCTTTAAAAGGAGTCCGATCTAGTAGATAACTAGTTCATATTATTCTAAGTAAAAGTACAAGCTTTATATCATTGCAGTGCAAACATTTTGGTATAGTATTTTCAAATCAAAAACCTTTGTAATTCAAGTTTGTCTGATAAGTAGAATAATTCACCCCGTAACTTGAAAGCCCGAAAAGATTTGGGAAACGAATTATAAGAAATATTATGTTGAAAATAAACACCTGGATCACGCGTTATGAATTATGAGCAACAAAAAAATATAAATTATTTAGTATAAAAGGGTTGAGCGCATACTACGTCATTAATCATGAGTGATTAATTGCGTATATTGCAGTTTTAAGTAAAATTCAAGGATATTGCGTACTTTGCATTCTGGTCCGCTAGAAATGTTATGCATACTAATTTTCTAAATGCAAATGGTATCAAGGAAAAACCTTGAAATTTTCAGAGGTAAATTTGTAGTTCAGAGAGTGTTAATATTTTTTTTATAATTGCAATTCTTATTCTAATTTGATAAAAATTATATGATTTGCAACTGCAAGAAAAATAATTAGTAGAAAATATTTTTTTCCGGAAGTTATGATGCAATTTATTAGCTTAGCCGAATTTAAAATAGCTACATAAGGGCGTTCACTGAATTATAAGATATTGCCTTCCTCCGTTCTTCATGTTTTCACTGCGTAACTGGAAGCACTTTCGGCGCGTATTCAGGAGGTCCAGAGTTCGAATCCCGAAGGAACATTGCGGATTTCCGATATGATGAATTCCCAATCTAAGTTTAGGATCAAGATAATAATTTGATTTAAAAACCCAGCTTATTTAATTTGATTTTTTAAAATCAATAATTCGTTTCTTTAACAATTTTACACTTAGTAATTTAATACCTTAACCAAATTTACATTATTGTAATAAAGAATGCAATATCTTTTGCCTTCGAATCATATACCTGAGTTCTCCTAAAACAGTGCATTTTCAAAGTGTTGTCAGTTATCTGAATTTCTACTTCAGTTAACTGAACAACTCTCTGAACTTCTTTCAATTATCTGAGCTCTTTCTGTTTAATATCTTTAACTTCTATTTAGTATATTTAAATACTATTTAATTATCTGAATCAGTCTACTTAGCATTTAAACTCAAATCTTTAATTAGAAAACTCGCTCAATTGCGTACTATAGAAATAGCAGCAGAAGTAGTTAATTTTTATTACAAAGTAAGCACAATCTATATATGCTTAGGAAAATTTTTGGAATTTTAGGAATTAGAAAATTTTAGGAAAATTAGGTCAGCACATTCGGCGCGCCTTCGAGAGGTCCGAGGTTCGAGTCCCGGCGAGGGCATTGCTTATTTCTCATGTCGCCTGCTTCGAAATAACCTAATATCTACCACGTGGAGATATCTAAATTTAATATGCATTCGGATTCTGTTCTCTCCATCTTTTAAACATATTAGGCTATGAAACATTTTCCATTTAGACTATTGAATTGGATCGTCTTAAATTAAGACATAAATGTGCAAAATATAAAAATCTATCTGCAGGTAGCTATTTCCTTCCTGTTCCCTATTTTTTGTTACCCACAAGCAAAACCCAGCTGCCAACCCAAAACTTTTTCTGGAATAGTCCACCACTAAGCTCACGTGGCAGGCTATTCTACTAATCAATCATTCTTCTCGAGAAAAAACTTCGCATAAGATTCAACATAAAGCGTTAAGTTGGTACGTTTTCTATCTGTGGTCTTTCCTTCTTCTTAACTTGCAGCTGAGAATAAAATCAACTTCCATGTGGATTTGTTTAAATCCTGTATTCATCAAGAATTATCACCTTTAGTTCAGGAATTTTTTCACGAATAAAGTTTTCGAAAACTTTAACAATGTTGTAAAGGATCCGGAAAACCTGCTTACACGTGTTATAAGTTTATTTTTATATTAACCAACTTTGAACCTACTTACTATTATATTAACCGATTTTGAATTAAATTTTCATTGAAAGATAAAACTATTTATAGTATTATTGGAACCGCTATTTCAGTACATATAAGAATAGTTAAAATTTCCTTTTGTTATTCCGAGGTTGCATGGTGTGTCTATCATTGAGTGGTGTGAGAGCTGCGCATGTTGAGGACATACGCTTAGTAAAATAGTCGTTGCCTTATAATTGTGTATTAACGTTGGCGACGGAGCTGCACTGCGGGAAAAAAAAAAGGTTTCAGATTTTAAATTACGTCCAAAGGGACGTTTTGGGTGTTACCTTTATTTATTAAATGTCGTCTTCTTCGCACTTAAACCATAAAATTCAGTTCAACACAAATATCGCAAAATAATTTTAAAATGAGCATATATTTAGAATTTCCGATACACAGTTCCGCGCGCTTTAGTTGAAAAGTTTTTTTTTCCGTAGAGTGTTGCCATTGCTCGCTTTTAAATCGTTTGAGTTTGTTCATCAGAAATTTGTTAAAGTTTTACAAAATATGAAATATATAATACGAAAAATTCCAAATTCCGAATTTGGGCTTCTAGATGCGCATGTGGAAACATAAAATTCAGTTCAACAGCAATATCGCAAAATAATAATTTTATGAGCATATATTTAGAATTTCCGATACACAGTTCCGCGCGCTTTAGTTGAAAAGTTTTTTTTTCCGTAGAGTGTTGCCATTGCTCGCTTTTAAATCGTTTGAGTTTGTTCATCAGAAATTTGTTAAAGTTTTACAAAATATGAAATATATAATACGAAAAATTCCAAATTCCGAATTTGGGCTTCTAGATGCGCATGTGGAAACGTACGTTATTCAAAATTGGATGGCTCTAGATACTGTTGTTTTGTCACATTTGAAGAAATATATATACATTTATGCAGATTCTTCATTATTATTTAATTTCTTTAAATATAATACAGGGCTGCAATGTTTCGTGACAATAGTTTGAAAAGTGTTTCAGACTTTTAATGTTTCCAACGCAAAATCGCAAAACGAAAACAATAGTCCTTCAGGAATAAAGCCCCTTTGGACTAAAAAAAAGGGCGGGGACAGTTCTATATCTCCCGTTCTACTGAGCCGATTTACGGAATTCAAATTGCGTTTTCCATGTCTCGAAAGTGCGACTTATGATATATTTTAGGTTTATATATATATCATTCTAACATAGGTATTTTGTCACAAAATCGGACTTTTTTCTGAAATGACATACTAATTTTTTTTTCATATTTCGATTCTACGACTGAAATTATGTGTAAAAATTAAATTTTGTGAAATTTGGTGCGAAATGTAAGGGGAAATTCAAAAATTTGACGTATTTTTTTACCTCATCTTTTTATTGTACAGCGCTTCTGCAACCCAGGGTAAATACCTCTGCATTTTAATCCAGGATTACTCCCGTCGAATAAGCTGGTCACGTGGGC
>KK119116.1:147332-176661 GCA_000611955.2 Stegodyphus mimosarum
GAAAATATTTCGGACATACACCAAGCGACTATGTGAATGTTGACATTCACCGGTGAAAGTCGACATTCTCCCGATTTCGGTGTTTATTATATATTTATTATATATATATATATATATATATATATATACACCTTGAAAACAATGCAGTTTCCTTTAGAAAGTCTTAGAAGAAGACATTTCTACCCAAAGACAGATGACCTTCGTGAATTGTGAAATAACCTAATAAATCGAAATCGCTCCGGTTTTGATCTTCTCCTCCTACTTTTTTCTAAAACTTTATTAGAGTACATTTAAATGCACATGACGAATTCAAAAGAGAATAAAAGATCCAGAAATGCTGAACACGAAATCTTGAATAACTGATTATTAATTAAAATCTATGATTAATTAAAATCAGATTCTTCAAAATGTACTTTTATTTCTCAGGAGATATTTACTTTTACATTTCTGAAAAATTTATGAAATTGATTTGGTTTTATATTTCGTTAAATTTTGTTGTGTCACTGATATTTCTCGTTAGCTTATTTTCTACATGATCAAAATCATTAAGAAAGACAAAATTTCATTTTAAAAGGGTACAAGAATAATTAAAAGGGTACAACTTGTAAGGTTTATTATGCGTTTTCTAACAGTTATTTTAAGTTTTGTATCTTTCCTATCTTATTCTAATTTCAGCTTACAATTTCCTGCCAGAATGTGATTTCAGAAACGCAGAGAATGCAAATGAGAATGCGTACTATTTAAGTCGTGACCTAACCGACTTCAACAGAGACAGAGCCTGATTTCCTGACTAGCGCACGTTTGCCTTCTAGCCACAACTCTCTTAGCTGTTACTACGCTCGGCCACATCTAGGCCCTTGCTAGGCTTCGCCGATTCAATTAATACTTAGGGGCCAACTAATTAGATTCTGATAGCTTCTACTATATTTATTTAAGAGCTTTAAATAAGTTAATTTTAGTTCAAATTATCAGTATTTAAGTTCAATCCCGAGTGGTGGCTTTATTGTAAAGTTCCAAGCCGAAACTGATTGTAAATATACTGGATAATAAAGGGTTTTAAACCCTTCTCAAGTCTCACCTGTTCTGTTCACATTTAAGCGATTATTCGCTTGTAAAGTTCGTGGGGTTCTAAGTAAGAACTTAAGATTTAAAGAGTTGAACCCTAGAAACTTTCCAAATAGGTTTTGACTCCTTACAACAGCAAAACCAATGTAAAAATAGGTAATTCTTTGAATATATAATTGTATTCTTTATTTTACGCGTAAATTTCAGTTCTGCCGCCCTTGTGGAATTACATAGAATACTTTGCAAGCATAAATATTACAATACTAAGTCATTTTGAAAATTTAAAACATCTTCTAGTAAATTTACTTATCTTCTAACCTGACTCTCCAACTGTTATTAAACATTCAACTTCTCTATATTTTTGGTCTTTATATATTTATATCGTTTATATCATTTTGTAGATTTCTAGTGCATGAATTTTACATATGTAATTTTCTTAGTAATAAAAATGTTTAATATTTATGAATGAACATTTATTTTTCTTTGATATTATTATTGGTATTAAAAGTTAAGTGTGAATTTTAAATTATTGTCACTATCTACACTTTTTATAAACATTTTAGAGTAAGTATATCTTCTGAAACAGAAATTACGAATCCGTATAGAAACGTAACTTGGAGTTGTTTAATCAATAATGCATACAAAATATGCCATTTTTATGTATATTTATGCGTGAAAAATAGGAAATACTAACGTAATATTTTACGTAGAATACGTACGATACTTACGCTTGGATACATAAATCAGTATTAAAGAAAATTTTACCAAACTCTTGGCAACAGGCCATTAAAAAAATGCGTATTTTTTACATTAATACCAGACTTAAATTTTCAATCAAAACTGCTCTAATCGACAAACATTTGACAACGTATGGCCGTAAAAATTCAACTAAATACACGTGGCTTAAGAAACTTAATTATAGAGGCCTTTTATTATTATTTTTAAAGTTGTGTGGAATTTATGGAGAACACGTGTATCTTGTAAGACTATAACAAGTAAATATGCCCTGTAAAAGTTAATTAAAATCGTTTAGTTGTTAGATCGTGGTTAATCTCTCGAACAAGAGTTTTAATCTTTCAAACTAATTCCTCTTTTCGAAAAAGAATGTGAATAATTTGGCAATTTTTAACGCTTCCAAAAAACGCACGAACGCAAAATTTTGAGGTAAAAAATACACGGCATCATCTGCGACTACCTTCATTTACCACGCTAAGCTATTTCCTCTAACGAGCATCCCGAACATTTACCATCTTAATTAAGAAATCGACAATTATGCAAGTTTTTTTAAGGTTTTTCTCTACGAAATGCCACTCCTCTATTTTTTTTTGTTCGAATCAAGAAAGAAGAGCCTTTAATTTATGTAGAAGAATGCGGACATATTTGTTCTATGCTTAGTCACCTAACATTCATCTAAGCTTAAAAAAAGCGGAATTTCGTTGCCTCATTTAAATAATAACAATTCATTAGCATTTAATTAGCCGCCTCAATAACGAAGGCGGATGTACGGAAGCTTAGAATGTCACTTTTTAGGCACCGGGAAAAAGTTAACGACCATAAACGCACGTCTACCTGCGTCTTCAGAAAGACCACAAGAAATCCCTTTTTTACAACACTCGATTAGTTCCAGATGTATTCTGGGTAATTTCACGTGCCGATTTAGCTTCAATGGCTGGAAATATAAGCCTTCATCATTCAGCTAATCAGCTCATACATTGTTGGGTTAATTGCTCGTGCAGAAATGTAATTAGCAGAAGACCATTTTATGAGTGATCATGGGAATGACCAGCCGAAAGAGCAAAAATCCGTGGATTGTAAATTTATTGCTGTTTCTAGCATATACGGACATCCTTCCATAAGATAAAATTTAATTTATGCATTAATACTGCAAGATAATTGCGGAAAGTTTAATTTAAAACTTTATCCCACCTGCGTGGAGAACAGCCATCTTTCTGGATACTTCTCTGCAGTCACGAGAAATTCCCATTATACATTCAATTTCTGTCCAAAGATCTGAAACTCCTTTCTGATGTGGAACAGAAGATATATATTCCAGATGGGTTTATTTGAAAGGCATAGTGGATGCCCTTGTTCTAGGATGGAAGTTAAAGTTATGAATACTGTCATTTCACGATCATCATGGCTATGATCAGAAACATGCTCTGGCGCAGCGAACTAGGGCACGCCAAATTAGGATAGATTTGGATACTATGGATACTTACACTATGGGTACTTCAGCTGTAAGCCGCTCTGCTTATATGCGTATTTCTGTCTTTATTTTAAGCTGAATTGAAGACTCTAAAAACAATATAAAAAAATCTGAAATGTTTCAGATTTGAAATTACGTCCAAAGGGTCGTCTTTTAACATTTTGTGTGTGACCTTTATATATTAAATATCATGTTCTTCGCACGTAAAACATGAAATTCAATTCAACAGCAATATCGCTAAATAATTTTAAACCGAGCATAGCTTTAGAATTTCCTATATACAGTCTCACGCGCTGGAGATAAAAATGTTTTTTACTTTACAGTGTTGCCATTGCTGACATTTAAATGGTTGAGTTTGTTAATAAAACATTCGTTAAAGTTTTACAAAATATGAAATCGATAATGAAACAAATTCCAAATTTCAAATTTGGGCTTCCAGATGCCCATATTCGCAGCAGGATTACGTCATTCAAAACTGTATGGCTTTAGGTACCGTCGTTTTATCACAATGCGAGAAACATACGTACATTTATACAGATTCTTCATTATTGAATTTCTTTAAATATAATACAGGGCTGCAATATTTTGTGGCAACAGTTGGAAAAGCGATTCAGACTTTTAATGTTTCCGGCGCAAAATCGCAAAACGAAAACAATAGTCCTTCAGGGAAAGCCCCTTTGGGCTAATTACATGATACAGAAATACTACATCAAGACAACATTCACTACATTAACCCCCTCAGCCTCTTTTTTTTCTTCTGACATCTGTATTAGACTTTATAAGTAAGGAACTCTCAAAATGCAGATCATAATGGCCCACGACGTACTCGGTAGCCAATTTAGTCATTCTAAATTAGTCAAATCTAATGTTTAATTAAATTTATAATTATCTGTATTACATCAAATCTGTAGTTCGTCAAATCTAATTAATATATTAGTCTAAATTATCAAATTTGCGAACACTAAATTTACTAAATTATTTACTATTAAAGTAGCAAATTTACTAATGGGATGAAATAAAACAAAGTTTTTTCTCATATTAAAATCAAAAATAAAACAAACAAAAATGGTGTGTACACCACATGTCTTCCTTGTACGCATTTTAAAATTAAATTATACGCAATTAATCCTGCATTTCATTTAAACGTATTTCCTCGAATTTCAATAGAGGTATATTTCTCATTCAATTAATTCTGTTCTCAGTTCGCGGCAAGGCAAAGATACATAAAAACTCAAAACATCTTCATTAAAAATTGAAAAATATAAAACACCAAATACAGATAAAATAATTTTAAAACAAATTTGCAATTCAAATTAGACTTTCTACGCGAAAACCATCAATTCCGCTAGCGGACAAGAAGGCAGATTTTTCGGTGCACAGAACTGAACGTTTTCTTTTGGTCTCACTCGGCAAAAAAAACACTGAAGGTGCTGAAACTGACTTAATTCACTATTCTTCTTTCAAAAGTTTCAAATATAAACAAATATGGCTGTTATGGTAAAAAAAATTAGGCTTAACCTCACTTGAACAACATTCAATATGTTGATAATTTTACAAATATTGCATGCAGAATTACTAAACGGCACAAAAACTTTAACCGGAAGGTAAAAACAACATAATTCAATCCCTCTTAATGCAAAAAGTGCACAATTTGCCAACATATACGAGTTAAAATAAAACTGAGCTCACGGAGCCGAGTAACAGAGTGAGTATTTATGCATATATTTATATACTTTTGGTGTGGCCGATTGCATCCAAACAGGGAGGTGCACTACTACATGTTATAGCAGTCCTATATACGACATTTCAACGTTCTGAGGCTACTCGTTTTTGAGTTATATAAGATACATGTATACGTGCACACAGACTTCACAAAAATATCTCTTCTGAATCCATTTTAAATTCTTTCTGCACCCCATTTTGGGAAAAAGAGCCCTTTATTGTATCCTTACGTACAGGTGTCACTTAAAAACGTTGTTGAATTGCATTCCATACCGGTGAAAATGGATAGTTTCGTTGAAATATGACACCTGAAAATTTTCGCGATTACAATACTTCCTTTACTTCGTACAAGGAAGTAAAAAGGAACTCCGTGTCAAATGCATTCATTGCTTGGTCATGAAAAATTATGAAGTATTCGTTTTCTTATTCTATAATTATTATGTATTCCTCAGTAACATTCAAATAATTTTATAAGTATTACTTATGTTAAGAGTTAAATAAGTTTACTTATTATACTGTGAGGTTTACCTATTTATTTTAATTGATAGTTAAATTTAAGTTGCAAGCCTTTCCTATCACTCTCCTTTCACCCACGCCTTTCCTGCCAGAATGTAAATGAAATAGTGAGCGTTTTTTTCATATTAAGGTAGAAAGAACTACTATTTAAGCAAGAGTTTCAGAAGTTAATGTTAAATCGTCTCTGTCTGTTCCAGGCTACGTTGTGCCGTGATTATTGGCATTTTAATTTTGTGGCGTTGAGTGCTTCTAGCCATTTGGTTTGTCTTGCTGGTTTTTTACAAATCAGAGTCTCACCTGCGCATTAAATTATTCTGTGAGTCATTAGGCCAATCTACCGCATTTGAATTTGTTCAATGTTTCGTATTTCTATTACGCCAGAAGTACTTAGCCTTGTAAACCCAAGTGGTTCTTTGTTAATTTTTGTGTTCGAATAACAGGGCTTTTTAAACCCTTCTTCTGACTTTGTCTGTCTGCAGTTTAAGGCAAGAGGATTATTCCTCTGCAGTCTTTCTAGAGATCACCCTTAATTTCCAAACAAAGGTGAGACTATAAATAGCATCATTAAATATGGTACAGCAAAAATTCTTTCGCCCACCAAACAGCCTCCTCACTTCTTCGCAATATATGAATGCTGATGAAGAGACTGAAACTTTTAGGAAACACCAAGTTATTTGGAACAAGAGTGCGAGTACCTTCCGGCGAAATGAGGCAAATAGGAAATTAAGTAAATATAAATTATATAATTTTTATCGAAATTCAAGCACAAGCCATAAAAGGTAATGAAGAATGTGTAGTTGTTGTATGTGCAATATTTAGTGACCAGTTTAAATAAAATTAGCATCACCTATATATCCTTATCTAGATACTCCAATTTGAAAGAGATTAATTCTTTCCATTCTAATTTCTAAATGAATAGTGCAGCTAAAGAAGACAATTATTTTAGAAAGCACACTTTTTTATTGAGTAAATTTAATCCTTGCTCAAACAAACCCTTTAGTTTGAAAGAAGATTTTCATATTTTCAAATTTAACTTCATCTCTTATTTAACAAATAAAAAAAATCTTACGAGTAATTTAGTTCCTTTGAGAAACAAATTTGGAAATGAAATCAAATCATTCGAAAAGAAAGAAACAAGCAGAAAATATGGAATGAAGAAAAAAAGCCCTGCGCCATTTTCTTTAAAAACCAGAAAATGAAAAGTAATAATATTTTTGAAAGGAAGACATTGTCACTCTTTGTCATTAATTAAAGTATACAGACCGAAAGAAGATCCTTTATAATCAATGAATCAAAATTCTTTTATTTCCGCTCAAAAAAAATTACGAATTCTTAAATCCATTTCATTTTTCCGCGGATTGTAATGTAATGATATAAAATGTAAATTAATGACGAACTTTTGAAAACGGTACCAGATGTTCATCGGTTGTAGCGATGCCCATTTCTTCCCATCGAGTTATTAATGGCTGGATGTTGGGGCACGTTTTTTTCGTACGTACATTCGTGCTTACCCAATAGCAAACAGAAACGCAAAGAGCATTTTATTTCGAATGATATTCGTTCTCGAACTTAATTTTGCATCTCCATAACGATGAGTTTCTTTCCGATCAAAAACCATTTTTTTTCTGTTTATCTCCTTTTAGGAGACGTGCTATTTTAAGAACAGCTATTTACTTGAACTGAAAATTTCTTAGTAGCAGGAGGACATTTGCTTCATTATTTTCTGCTCATATGTCGGAAATATATTTTAAAATTAATGTTTTACGTATATTATATTTGGAAGAAACATATTTAATGAGCATAGTTATATACCGTATTCCTCCCCCTTTTTTCTACTAATTTTACCTTAAGAAAATAGCGACAGAAAAATTATGAGAATAATATAATTTCCGAAAGTTAGTAAGAACATAACAAATGAGAAGTTGTCATTGATAAGCTATAGTAATTATCATAATATTATTCCTTTAGATTGTAAAGCATTTCTCCCTTCTTCGTATGCCTTCGTGGTCTAGTGGTCAGCACGTTCGACGCATAACCGAGAAGTCCGTTGTTCGATTCCTGGCGAAGGCGTTGCTCATTCTTCCCATCTCTTACTACAAAAATGACTCTACACTGGCGCCCGAACTAAAAAGGTGGTGGGTGATGATTCTCCACCAGAGGAATTTGGCGAATGGGTCCCCAAAACCCCAGTCACCCTTTAAAAGGGGAAGTATATGAAGTATTTCAACCGCCTTCTTCTCATGCCTTCGTGGTGTAATGGTCAGCACGCTCGACGCGTAACCGAGAGGTCCGTGGTTCGATTCCCGGCGAAGGCGTTGCTCATTTTTCATGTCTCCTGCTTCGAAATTACCTAATGTCTCTACAAGATAATACATAAATCAAATCATACCCAAATAAATAAAGAAAGTGAATATGCAGCTGACTCAGAGAAATGTTGCAAGCTGGCATAAAGTTGAACAGCTACAAGGAAAGGTCCGGCGTGACATTCGCAGGTTGTCTGCAATGGTTTGCCTTTCTTAGTAAGACGAAAACTATCACTACATAGAAGAATACATATTAAAATTTAGGGGAGCTCATTCTCGAGTGTAGTGAGAAAAAAGAAAATTGCGCAAATATTTTTTAAAATTTCAGAACTGGCGATAAAAAGCTAGGGCACAAATATGCGAGGAAATATTGTATATACATAGTCGCATACTGTAACATACTCGCATTGCTATCGTAGTGTAATTACTAAACATTTCCGTCTACCAAGTGGGAAATCCTTAGATTTTCTTCTCTAAAAGTATGATGTTTTTACCGAATCAGCGTACACAGAAGCAAGACTGATTATCATTTCGAAAAAATTCATTTCGGAAAAAATAATAATAAAACAAAATCCGGGATATTTTAAACTAACTATTTTTCATTCTTCTCGTACATAACACATCTAGAACCTCATTTCACAATAAAAAAAATTACAATTAAGACGTACGTTGGATGCCTTCGTGGAGGAAGTTTTAAGGGAAATGTGTTTGCATCCACATTACGTATGCTTAAAACAGGTCCGTTTGAAGGAAGTGTACCCAGTTTTCGCATTAAGTAATATTATAGAAACTGAGGGAAATCGATAGTTCAGTTATTTACTTGTTCGCAAAATATGGAACAAACATCTAATTTCTGTTCTTTTAAACGTACCCTCTGGTTTTACGTTTATTTGTACTAATTTTTTAACAGAAAAAACCAAGTAACTTCATAAACTTAACACTCGACATAAAATTAAAAAACACTTTGTGGGGTTTTACTTATTTAGTTCAGTATTCAATCTTTGAACCCCACAAACACTAATTAGCGAATAATCGCTTAAGCGTGTGAATAGAGACGTAAGATATACGAAGGGTTAACTACCCTTTATTTCTTAGAATAAATATGATACAATCAGTTCCTAGCTCGGAACGTACAGCAAAGCCTCCACTTGGGTTTGAACTTAAATGAATATAAAATTAAACTTAACTAGCCTAAGAGACTTAGGCAAACGTGCGCTAGTCAGAAACTCAGGCTCTCTCTCGAAGTCGGTGAAACATCGACTTAAGTACTACTCTTTACTCATTTACATTAACCGCGTTTCTGAAATTACATTCTGGTAGGAAATTGTAAGCTGAAACTAGAAAGATAGGAAAGATGCATAAACTTAAAATGACTGTTAATAAAATTAGGATAAACCTTACAACTTCCTCTATGTTTAACTCTTCTTGGTACGTTCCTAGTGCCTTCTTACAGGCCCCTTTTAATATCTATTTCTGGCCTAAATTAGGTTATTTTTTTAATTATCTCCTATTCTAATTATTCTTTAATTATCGTTTACTACAAGTCTCTTGTGCGTTGCCTCTGTTGTTCCTTTAATTAATTTTCTCACGCATAAACACTCCTTTCAGTAGTATCAATTTCATTCCTTCCAAGCTCCGCTTTAGTACTACGTTACTGACTTCTAGTCTGCTCAAAGGCAACTACTTCGTAGCTCCCACATCAATGAGCAAATGACGTCAGCTTTGGAACAGCCTAACCTTGTCAAGGTCGGCAGACAACGGGTCATCTTTCAAGCTCTACGTGTGACTGTAAAATGATTTTTAACATGGGCACAGTTGCTGCAGGTTAGTTTAAATTACAGTAGCTCAACTGATTGGATTACAATTACAATTAGACATTCTAATTATATTAAAATTTTAAATAGACAATAGCTTCCACACTTGGAGAACAACATTAATAGTTAGAAAGTATTATATATCGGGAGATATAGAAATGTCGCATTTTTGTTTTTGCGAGTTATATATGTATAAACATTAAATTAGGAAACGTTCACTACTGCTATCTTTGCAGGTAATGTAATTAATGTTTTCGTGAAGGAAACGCAACCAATTTTCGTTTAACATATGAAACAGTTCCGCAAAGTCCCACACAACCGGCACTCTAACCAAGATTTGAACCTGGATCGAATTATAAGCATGCAACGGCTTTATCCGCTCAACCGCTTGTGAACTTTAAACAGATTGGAAGACCTGGTGATCATAATGAAGGCCATAAAAATGCAAGTGTTATATGTCAGTGTGAGATAGAATGCGTTTGCCTTAATTTAAATCAAACATAAACAAAAAAATTATTCATAATTTACATTTGCAAAGACGGAGATGTTAGGAACATCCATTTGCCGTTTGAGTATATAAGCGAGCTTCGTATTTATGTTTTCATTGAGTAATAAAATAATCTCTCTGTTAATAAAAATATCTGCGGTGAATATATGAAATATTTTATCTCGAGTATTTTCTGTATAGTAATCAGTCTTTAAAATAAATGAGTTCCCTGTGTAAACATGCACACAAATTGTATCACCCGCGCTTTTTTGCAAACTTCTAACATCATAGATTTCTCGAAGAAACATTCATTGCCTCGCCTGGAATACAAACACAAAGGAACAATTCGACACCTCAGCATTCGATCCTTTTTCCTCCGGAAATTGTGGTTCAAGTTAGATCGAAAGAAGGAACAACCAATTCTGGAAAGAAGAGACCCTGACGTCAGTCTTTTGGAGAACTCCAAAAGGCGTGTCAGCATGAACCAGAAATCCTTCTAATTTTCAGCCCTCTTGCAGCTTCGCAAGGGAAAAGAGAAGAAAAAAAAGGTGCAGTTTCGTGTTCGGACAAGGACAGAGACGGATGGCCCGAAACTTTAATCTTCCTGCGCTAAAACAAAGCAAAAAGGAATGCGCTCAAGTCACTTTGTATTTTTTAGCATTAGTTGGCAATAGTGTAAGGAGGCAATTTTTCACTCAGGGCTCTGTCTTTTGTGAGAAAAGGCCGGGGTAGGTCGGGTTTCAGAAAAGTTGCAATCTGGCAAGGTAGGAATTAAACTCTTAGAAGGAGGAGTTTCAGCGAATTGTCATGGCAACATAGTGTGTGCAATTTTACAGTTTCTTAACGTTATTCTGTTTCAGTAAAAAGATCTTGTCTAAAATCGATAAGGTTTCTGCTACCACTTTAATTTCTTGTGAAGACGTTGTTTATATTTTGTAACAAGCAAAGATATTCTTTCATGCAATCAATCAATCAAGCAATCTCTGTTGAAGTATCAGATTCTCCTTTCCTTTTAGAATAACGGTTACAGTGCTTGCAGTATGATTATCACAGCACTGGTCTAAATGAATGAAGTGTAATCTATACTTCGCAGTGTATCATTTCGGTATTGTTAAAGGTGATTTATGTAAATCATAATTAATATTTAGGCATCTAAATAAAACTTAATTAAAACTTTAAATGTACCTATTATCTTTATACGTGCACCTATAGCAGTTTTTTAAATTATCTTCAATAACAATTAAAAAATATCTTAAATAATAATTTCAAATAGCAATTTTTGTATCATTAAAATTATCTGTACCTCTATACATGATGCTTATTATTTGAAAATTAAATTAATATTTTCGAAAATGTGATAAATGAGAATTATACATAAATTATTTATGAAATATTTCGATTTAATGTGATATGCGGTAATTACTGCGGAATTTAATAAGTATTTTCAAAATTCACTGAAGAAATATTACCTAAAACATTAAAATATTTATAAAAATAATACTTATAAGTATTAAAAAAACAACGAATTATTAATTACATTTTTAAATTATTTACCAAAACTTTAGGAGGCTTGCAGGAAGGGAAATTAAAAATACCTAATGTAGACGCCACATGACTTCCTTATGCGGCCTATTAAATTGCAGACATTTTTTGCTCCACTTCATTTAAACTTACATCCTCGACTTTCATTAGAGATATATTTCTCATTCAGTCCATTCAGTTTTCACTTCGCGGCAAGGCAAAAATATATATAAACTCAAAACTTCTTCATTAAATATTGTAAAATACAGAAAAAGCTAAAGCAACATATACAGTTAGAAACAGTTAAGAAATCAATTTTTATAATTAAAATTAGAGTTTCTACCCCAAAACAAGCAATTCGAACCGCCATCAGGAGTGCAAATGTTTCGGTGAACAAAACTGAAAGCTAATTTTTGGCCCCACTGTGCAAAAAAACACTGTAAGCTGTGCACCAACTGATTTAATTCACTGTTCAAATAGGAATTTCAAATGTAAACAAATGGTGGCCTCGTTAGGCCTAGCAACACTTAAATTTTAAATTGTTAGAAATTCTAAATCTATTGCATGCAGATTAACAACGTTAATCGAAACATAAGAAAACAGAAATCAACCACGTTTCAAGCAAAAAAGGAAAAACTACCTAACATATAAAAGTATTGCGTTCACTGAGAAAGGTGAGGTTGGGAATATGCATTTATTTATATGTTTGATGAGGTCGATTGCAGTTGTAGGGATTTATATTTATTTTAAATAACCAATTTAATTTAATTTAATTTAAGTTCCTTTCCTATAAGCCTTCATTCCCCTAATTGTCAATGCCGGAATATTTAAATTTGGTAGCGCACGTGAAGTAATGCAAATTCTGCCAGTGGAAGATAAGGTTTAAGTATGAAGTTCTAGAAGGGAATGTTGGAGAGTGTGGGAAAACTCTGCGCTTGTTGTAGCGTGAGCTTCGGCTTAGCATTTATTGCTGGTTAGACATGGCGTAACAGCTATTACTTTGCTGCCACTAAATCTACCACGCTTTGTTAGGAAAAGGATAATCTGAGCCCTGTAGCGTAATTCTACTACTTGTTAACATCTTTAAATTTTGAGTTTAGTTCTTACCGTTTCAGTTACCGTCCAAGCAGAGGCGTAGTTTGTTAGCGTCGAGTTGACGCATTGTAAATAGTTAAAGAGTGTAATAAAGGGTAATTTTAACCCTTCTTTTGTGCAGTCACTACTCTCCAGCTTTCACGCAAAAGTTAGAGAAGTAGACTTTATACACTAACATATTATAGCAGCCCATATACAAAATTTCAACGTTCTGTGGCTACCCGTTTTTGAGTTATGCGAAATACATACCTACGTATGTACAAACGTCACGAAAAAATCTCTTCCCAATCCCTTTTAAGTCTACTTTACAATTCATTTTGCAAAAATGTGCCCTTTGCTCTGTCCGTACATACGTATGTCACGAAAAAACATGGCTGAGTTAGATTCGAAAGCGGTGAAAATGGATATTTTTGTTGAAATATGATGCCCGAAATTTTTCGCGATTACAGTATTTCCTTTACTTCGTACAAGGAAGTAAAAATCGTAGATTTAACTTCAGGTCCTTTCAGACTAGTGTCGTATGCGAGATTGCTCACGTCTCCTAGCAATTATTGCGTAAGGTTTTTCACGATATCGTAATTTATTAACATATCTTGTCATATATTCATCGTCTTCGCAACTTAAGAAAAAAGTCGCAGAAAATAGCTGATACTATTCTATCTATATGTAAATATCTGTCTATATTTTTGGTTACGTAATGTTGCATTTGAATAAATTCAAACTCAAGTAAAACTGCATTCATGTCGCAATGTAAGTAGCCTTCATTCTGAAAATATTGATTTTAAGAGTATTTTTATTATTACTAAAGCACGTTAAAAGGAGTTGAACTTTAGTTAAAGAATTTAGCTTTTATTCTTTTATTACATTTACATAATCCAGAAAATGATACATTATAATTTAGTAGAATAGTTTATCATTTTTACCTTTTCTATTCTAATAATTTCAGACGTCTAGGTTTTTTCTTTTTACTTTTAATAATTATGAATTCTAAATTACATAGTAAACTGCCAGTTGTCTTTCAAAATTACTATTTAAAACTATAATTAATTTCCAGCACCTTTTTCCTGTTTCTAATGCATCGAAAGTGATATATCAAAGCGGAGTGTCTATCGACATTTTTAATACCAGTTTATTTTTTGACATTTACGCCAGTGTATATATTTTTGCGAAATGTTCAGCTGCGGTAAGATGGCTTCCCCGCAAAGCGTGTTTAGGGTGGCCAGAAAGTGGCGTAAAATCGCTCATTTGGCGACAAAATTGGAGATACGCCATAGACGGAGCGAGAATATTCTAAACCGAATTTTTACCGGCGTTCCCGAGAATTTTCTTGATGCCTGTACGAGGCATCAAGATGGCCTGCCTGTACGAGGGTAAGAGAAAAAATATCTTGAATTTAGTAGTGTAGTAGTGTCTTGAGTTTAGAAATCAGCTTGAGAGCGATCGACCGAGTCGGATGCTGTACATTTGTGCTTTGCCGTGAAACTGTCTTCACCGTTAAAGCATGATATCTGAAGGATGTGTTGCTGATTGTTTCAGCATGTTTATCGCAGTTTTTCGACGATTGAAACGCATCTTTTGAACTATTCTGTGAAATACTGACGAATAAATGTTGTTTTAATTCTTCATCCAGTGTTGTTATCAATCATTCCAAATCCACGAACCCGCAGAACGGAACAATATCTTTATTTCGACATAGATTGCTATCCTCTAGTTTTAATTTTGTCCCCATTAATCACAGAAATTTTATAACGAAAGCCTCCGCTGTGGAAGAAAGCAAGAAAAAATACTTGGTGGGACTTTTTAAATTTCTACTATTTAAATAAAACGGGCAAAATAATTTATCACTTCCTTGGCGAGTGTCCAAGAACTCAACTTCGCAGAAGAAGGATTCGGAATTAATTTTTTTCCTCTGTTAAATGACGCTGAATCATTTCAGATGTTTTAACTTCCTTTCACGTCATTTCTTACTTGAGTTTAAATGTTGATATTCCATTTAAAGGTCGTTTTGTATTTTGTATTGAGTAACTACTAAAATATTTATAGACGTTAATATTCTGTTCTTGAGTATGCTCTTATACTGTAGAGACATTAGATATTTTCGAAGCACGAAGACGAGAAAAATATGCATTGCCCTTGCCGGCATTCGAACCTGGACCTCTCGAATATGCGCCAAGTGTGCTAACCGTTGCACCACAAAGTCATGCTGAAAGGAGAGAGAAAATACCTTATAATTTTACCATTTTAGGGAATATTTAAGATTGTGTACTGGGTTCGTATTTAGTTTATTTACTTCAAATATTTTGAAAGTAATTTGAGTTTCAAATTATAACTATCAAGTTGTTATGAAGAACAAAAGCCAAGGTTTGATCCATTACAAGGGGAAAAAAAATTAAACGAAAATTCGTCTGCCATGTGTCAGCATTACATTTGGAATACTTTTGTTTCTGTGGTGCGTTTTAGAGTTGGCTACGTTAAATATAATCACCTCCTGCTTATGCTGATTGGCGAAGACAGTAGTGTCTAGACAATTGCCGGATTTAAAATCCAGTATATCGCATAATCTTATACTAATCCAAATCAGTAACATTTAAACTCTTTTACTTCAAATTTTGAAAGATTGTTAGAAGGACAAGAAAAGTATTTAATTTTGGGACATATAGCATTTTGCCAGAACTGGTGCCCTTATAAGAGCCCTCAGGAAAATTCCTCTAACCGCGACTGTCCACAGAAAAGATACCTCCATGAACCAAAGCATATACGTAAAAGGTCTGTTCTAAAAACGGTCATATAGGCAAAAAGAATCCTCCATAGATAAAAACCTATACAGATATATCTATGCACATCTTAAAATAATTTTGCGTTTATACAAAGAAACTTCGTATTTCAATTTCGTAGCACATTGTTATGTTTGGAAGAATAAAAAGATTCGTGTGGGCATTTATCTGTGCGGGTTTCGCCTTGTGGGATTTTATCAGTGTGGAAATTTTTCCAGAAGCTATAATGAATGTAGGATTCTTTCTGTAGGCTTTTTTCATGCGGAGTAGAACAATGCTATATATAAATATAATATATATCTTAAGTCGCGCCATTGAGACATGAAAAACACAATTTGAATTTCGTCAATCGACCCAGTAGAACGGGAGATTTAGAACTGTCCCATTTTTTTAGCAGTGTACCTTAATGTACAATATTCGAATGCTAACTTAATGTCTTAAGCTCCTTAGTTTTATATTCTTTAACGTTTTGGAGAATTAAATATTACTTAACATACGCCTTCCCTTAGTGCCAAAAATGGTTTAAGTTAGACCGTTAATTTTAATTTCTCTTATTTCATATTAAATATTAATTTCTTTTACTTCATATTAAATATTAATTTCTTTTATTTCATATTAAATATTAATTTCTTTTATTTCATATTAAATATTAATTTCTTTTACAGAATTAAAAATTATATTTCATCTAATTCTGGATTTGGAATAGGCTTATTAATGTAATTTGTATGCATATTTTGAAACTTTCAGCAAGTATGCAACGCTATTTTAAGTTTTTCAGTTTTCAGGGAAAAACAACTCGTGTAATTAATTATGTTTAAATAAAGTTTTGGATTAATTGAAATGTATTCATTTACTTTATATTTAAGTAAAATTCTCTAAATATAAATTTGAATGGCTTTTAACATTGCATTGCGTTATGAAATGCGTTCATTTCAAATCAGGTATGAAAGAAAACCATTACACAAGTCAAAGTTCTGTTATTTGACTTCATTGGTAATTTCTGCCTGATGTTACATTTGTTTTAGACGCTCTGTACTCTTAGCTTTCGTTTTAAAACAGCTGTTAAGAATGGACAGAACTGAACAACAATAATAGAAAGACTCATGCAATGGTTTTGCTTCGTTTCTGTTTTAAAATGAAAGCATTATGTATAAGTTTAAAAAAATATATAGCCTCACATTTGCAGTAATTCGCTATTGTAAATCTATAAGCTTTCTTTGAAAATATCCAGTCTACACTATTAAAATTATATATATTTTATAAGTAATTTTATGTGTGTATTTTTCGATGCTAAGACAAGATGGAAAGACGATTTTGTATACTAAAACGTAAGCATAACATTTTTATTTTGCTCTTTCTTTTATTTTCTTCGCCCTTTCTCCGGTCCTGTGACATATACGATAATTACGTTTTGTTATATTTTACTGAACTGGACATGTTTTCAGAATAAAATAAACGGTTAGGACAGGTTATTTTATAAGGTATTTCTCCCGCCTTCTTCGCATGCCTTCGTGGTGTTGTGGTCAGCACGCTGGGTGCGTATTCCGGAGGTCCGTGGTTCGAGTCCCGGCGAAAGTGTTGCTCATTTTATATGACTCCTGCTTCCAAATAAATCCTAATGTCTCAAGTGGCGCCCGAACTAAAAGGTGGTGGACCATGATTCTCCACCACAAAAGGGGGAGTAATAAGGTATTTCTCCCGCTTTTTTTCGCATGCCTTCGTGGTGTAGTGGCCAGCACGCTTGAAGCGTAACCGAGAGGTCCGTGGTTCGATACCTGGCGAGGACTTTGCTCATTTTGATACCTATAAGGTATTTCTTCCACCTTCTTCGTGGTGTAGTGGTCAGCACACGCCGCACGTGTTCGAGAAGTCCGGGTTTCGAGTCCCGGCGAGGGCATTGCACATTTTTCATCTCTCCTGCTTCGGAATAACCTAATGTCTCTACAATGGCAGCCGAATAAAAAGGTGGTGGATGATGATTCTCCACCACCAGGATTTGGCAACTGGGTCCCCTAATCCCCAGTCGCCCTTTGAAAGGGCAAGTATATAAGGTATTTCTCCCGCCTTCTTCGCATGCCTTCGTGGTTTAGTGGTCAGCACACTCGACGCGTAACCGAGAGGTCCGTGGTTCTATACCTGTCGAGGGCATTGCTCATTTTGAACATGGCAAAGCCGCGAGGACTATCTCCTAAGAGGAAGGATACGTACCTTAACGGAAAGTTGGCTTGTATTTAGGCTAGAAATGAGAAAAAACGCGAAAACCAACTATGCATCCAGCCCATTCGCATTAGTCTAGGTCGAAGTATCAATATTTTGCGGTCTTAATTAGTCTGCCAGTGCTAGGGCCTAAAAATGAAGTTTATCAATTCTTTTGCAAAATAATATAAGAATATGCTTGCAGATTGTTTTGATAAATTTTGATAAACTGCAAAATATAAACACTGTGCAATGCTCCGTTTGGGTTTCAAATTCTTGGGTTGCCGACTGATCAGTCGAGAGCTCCAGTGCACAATGACTGAGAAAGCATTATTACTGAAATCACACCGACTTATTTGCCGCGGTGTCTTCGTGGTGTTATAAAAAGCACATCTCCTTACTAGCCCGTGTGCTTTTAGTAACACCTCGAAGACAATAATGATAAAGTGTTTTATGATAAGTCATAGAATTTCGTATGGGAGAGTTCTATAAATACAAAATATAATTTTTTTATCCGATCCCCGTAGAGCAAATTTTTCTAGTTAGCAAAACGTTCATAGTGCTTTGTTAAGTTAAATACAAAAATTGCATTTCTTTAAATGCATAATTCTCAAAAATGTGGCTTCTTTGTAGGGATTTATATTTATTTTAAATAATCAGTTAAATTTAATTTGAAGTTCTTTCTTATAAGCCTTCATTTCCCTTATTGTCAGTGCCAGAATATTTAAATTTGGTAGCGCGCCTGAAGGAATGCGAATTCTACCAGTGAGAGAAAAAGTTTAAATATCAAGTTCTAGAAGGGAAAGTTAGAGAGTCTGGGAAAACTTTGTGCGTGTTGTAGCGCGAGATTCGGCTTAGCGGTTATTGATAAGCCGAAGCTTAAACGGGCGTTAACGGCTATTATTTTGCTGCCACTAAACTTATTAACGCTCTGTTAGGAAACATGATTGTCTGAGCCCTGTAGGGTAATTCTATTACCTGCTAATATCTTCAAATTTTTTAGTTTGATTCTGACAGTTTCAGTTACCGCCCAAGCAGAGGCGTAGTGTGTTAGCGTCGAAATGATGCATTGTAAATAATTTAAAAAGTGTAATAAAAGGTAGTTTTAACCTTAAAAAGTAGAGTAAGTAAAGCAGAGTTTAAAAAGCAAAAGTAGAGTTTTAGTAAAACGTTTATACTTTTCATACTGTTAAGGACGTTCATATTGTTAAGGTCGTTCATACTGTTAAGTTAAATACAGTTTCATTTTCCGCCCAAGCTGAAGCGTAGTGTGTTAGCTTCGAGTTAACGCATTGTGTATAATTTAAAAAATGTAATAAAGGGTAGTTTTAACCTTAAAAAGTAAAGTAAAGCAGAGTTTTAAAAGCAAAAGTAGAGTTTTAGTAAAACATTTATACTGTTAAATAAGACGTTTATACTTTTCATACTGTTAAGGACGTTCATATTGTTAAGGTCGTTCATACTGTTAAGTTAAATACAGTTTCATTTACCGCCCAAGCTGAAGCGTAGTGTGTTAGCGTCGAGTTGACGCATTGTGTATAATTTAAAAAATGTAATAAAGGGTAGTTTTAACCTTAAAAAGTAAAGCAGAGTTTAAAAGGTAAAAGTAGAGCTAGTAAAGAGTAGAGTTTTAGTAAAACGTTCAAATTGTTAAATAAGACGTTCATACTGTTCATACTGTTAAGGACGTTCATACTGTTCATACAATAACGTTCATACTGTTAAGTTAAATACGAAAATTGCATATCTTCATATGCAATTCTTTATATGCAATATGCGATTTTCAAAAATGTGGTTCCTTGTTTTACGATATGTACACTTTATATGATACAGTTTATGCACGTGATTGCATACGATGTATGCGTATAATTTCGTACGATGTGTTATTTAAAATACCATTGTTTTCATGGGTCATCTGCAAAACCCTAGCGCTGGAAATGTTTTTGTAAGATCTTTTGTATAATTTTTCCATGCTGTTAAAATACTCGTAAGTGTTTGTGTAGGGTCAAAATTTATCGAAATAAACCCTATAGATGTCATCTTTCATCCAACTCATCATTTGGTATTATATCATACATAATTTTATTTAACCACAGCATATTTTAAGATCAATATCGCATCTACAGTGGCACTTCTAAAACACAATATACGTATTAAAAATATACATCGAACTGTTTATCCTTAATGTATACCTGACCAGACAAATAAAACATTGAAAGAAATACGCAAGTTGACACAAGGAAAAGAGACATCACGTTATCTCAAATGCAATCACCTACCATTCTTCAATGTCTAAGGCTATTTGTTTAATTCTACATGTAATTCCCCGTTGAAGTTAAGCAAATATGTCTATTTTCCTTCTTTTTATTTTCTAGTTTCGAATCAAAAGACCGTTAAATCTCTACACAATAGAAAAAATTATCACCTCTTCGATTTTTGAATAAGCGTTGACAAAAAGCGAGTCAGATTCGCCCCCAACCTGACAGCCATTCCGTGCAAGGGGTGGCGTATTAGGGTGTGGCACGACAGTGATCGAATGACTTCGAGCATGGTAGTGGTACTCTGCACTCGAGACCTTGACGAACATTTCGAAAACTCGTCCGAATGAAATATGTTCTTTTGATTGTTACAGGGACTTTGGATGGATCATACTATTACCTTTAAAGTCTGTGGGTCGTATCAAACAAGAATTTATCGGTCCATCAATTGCCAGGTGTTCTTTCATGTGCTACTTTGCAAAACGATTTCTGGATGGTTAAATTAGAGTTCTTTTAAAGAAATGGCTCGTTATACTCTAAAAGAATTTCTGTGGGGTATCCGCCTCCTATAATTTCGCCTACGGGGGCGGGGAGAATTTGAAGATAGTATCATTCATCAGAGGGCGTTTAAAAAGCCGTTTAATTCGAGTAGAGAACGATTATTTTTATGGGCAGTCGCTTCGGCGGCCGTAAAAGGAATATTTCACCCCAAATCGACCACTTACAGCTCGCCGATACTTCAATTTTAGCACCCTTAGGGAAGTGGAAAAGGGGCAGGTGGATCTTTCGACGCGACAATTTATTTCCGATTTATGGATAGGACTTAGCAAGCTGCGTTAGGTTATGCATTAGGCCCTCGCATATTTATTACGCCACAGTCGAGCAATATCGCTTTTCAATGCGCGCAGGGTTGTAGCAAAATATCTCAGTTGCGGTGCGGTGGAAAAAAAAAGAAAAGAAATAATATATTGTTCGAAGTAAGAACTGCCTCCGCATATCCGTTATGCATAGCAACTCCATCAAATTTCATGCTAGAGAAGTGGGTGTAGGTTCTTGGTTCGAAAGAAAGCTTTTCGTTTTATTGATTGCCTAAACAGTTTTATGCTATAACACGCAGTTTGCAACATTTTCTACCGAAATCATATTGGGAGCCACAAAAGCTTTCAGTTAGCGTAAATTGAAGTTTTATACACACACACACACACATATGTGATATTCTACTGAGTAGTTCTGATGGCAGAGTGTCAAGACTAGAAGTAGATGTTGACAAGAAACCGAGTTCAGGTAATTACTAGCTTTATTTCTAGCACATTAGAATAATTCCTCGTAGACAATATACCTATTGATTATAAACAATTAAAATAATCTCTTGTATACATAGGTTAATGGGAATACTTCGCCATTTTAGGCAGACAAGCAGAGCACAGGGGATACGTTAGCAGTAGCGGCAGCTAGAGATAAGAAGGAAGAATGACGTAATTGCTTCGCGAAGCAGTATTTATGCTGAAGTAGATGCAATTGTAGAGGCAAGCTATGATTGGTCAGTTTTGATCATAGTTTTGTAGAGACATTAGGTATATTTTGAGAAGCATGAGACTTGAAAATTGAGCAACGCCTTCGCCGGGAATCGAACCACGGACCTCTCGGTTACTCGTCGAGCATGTTGACCACTACACCACGAAGGCATGCGAAGAAGGCGGGAGAAATATCTTATGTACTCCTCCTTCGAATCCCTAATCCACAGTCGCCCTTTAAAAAGGAATAGTACCAGGTGTTTCTCTCACCTTCGTGGTGTAGTGGTCAGCACACTCAGTGCGTATTCGAGTGGTCTATTGTTCGAGTGCCGGCGAGAGCATTGCTCGTTTTTCATCTCTCCTGCTTTCAAAAAGTACCTAATGTCTCTACAGTGGCGCCCGAACTAAAAAAGATGGTGTATGATGATTCTCTACCATCAGGATTTGGCGATTGGGTCCCCGAAATCCCCATCGCCCTATAAAGGGGAACATATAAGGTATTTCTCCTGCGTTTGTGGTGTACTAGTCAGCACGTTCGACGCGTGTTCGAGAGGTCCGTGGTTCGAGTCCCGGCGAGGGCACTGCTCATTTTTCATATCTCCTGCGGTCAAAAAAAAAAAAAAAAAAAAAAACCATCGTAATGTCTCTGTACCTTTTCGGAATGCCTGTAGGTTAAATGAGAAAGAACGCGTATGACATTATACTTTATCTATCTGTGTTTAAGTGTTCCTTAAAAAATTAAATTTTTGCGTGAGTGAAAATTTTCCTCAGATAATTCCGCTTTTTATGTCCTCATGTTCGGTGCTAAAACCTTGATATACATATTCATTATCCTGCTTTGACTCAGTTATAAGTAGCATTAAGTCAAAATACACTGTAGTTTTATGGCATAATCATTGGAAGTGCCACCTTTCGGCGTGCTCAGCAGGACGAAACTGCTTTTTTCTTTTTTTTTCGCTTCCGCTTTGGAATTTCTCCACCGTTTCTCTTCACGTTATAACATAATCTCCGTAAAGTTTCCGAGAGATTAACCAAGCGGTTGCCAGGACCCATCGATAGCTTAATTTAAGTCGGTGAGTATCGAACGCGATAATCGCACCTCTGCCCTTCATTTACATGTCATTAGGGGAAACTTTTGATAGTTACACCGTAGGAACGTGTGACATGCCTGGATTACTGCCAACTTTCTGCGATTAAAGAATATCATTTTTGCTAATCCCGGAAAAGACCTAAGTCAGGCTTATAGTGATAGTAGAGAATGAGATTTTCGAAAAGTCTCTTTTTCTATAAAGGATATGGATTCCTTAATTTCATGGATAAAATAAGTAAAAGTTCCTAGAATTTTAAGCTGACGGTAGGGCTGTATTTTGCATAAACTTTGTCGAACCTGACGCTTTGTTGAAGAAAGCAAAATGTAAAAGCTAGGTGTCTGGCTACGTAGTATGTTTTTGTTTCATAAATATTAAGCTTTTTTTAGTTGTTTAGTTTTTATAATCGGGTTTGAATTATAGATCATTGAAACGGAAGAACTTCCGGAGGAGAATAAGGCGAGAAAAAATTGTACACTGAGCACACACACCCCAAAAAAAATACAGTTCGACATCTCCCGTTCTACTGCGCTTATTGACGAAATTTAAATTGCGTTTTTCATATCTCGAAAGGGCGACTTAGGATATATATTAGATTTACATACAACGTCACTCCAACACAGGTATTTTGACACGAAAGCGGACTTTTTATGAAATGACATGCTCATTGTTTTCCATATTTCGGTTCTACGACTCAAATTATGCCAAAATATTAAATTCTGTAAAATTTGCTGCGAAATGTACGAAGAAATTCAAAAATTTGTCTTGGCGCATTTTTTCAGTTTTCGCCAAGAATAATTTACTTGGCGAACTTCTTAATTTACAGCAACCTTATTTTCCTTTTCTTTTTTTCATTGCAAACGAGAAGCAAAAAAAGTTATCGTTCATACTTTCAAATAACTTTAACAAAGT
The DNA here is from genome assembly GCA_000611955.2 of Stegodyphus mimosarum. Lineage (NCBI taxonomy): Eukaryota > Metazoa > Arthropoda > Arachnida > Araneae > Eresidae > Stegodyphus > Stegodyphus mimosarum. Next base: position 170,804 of record KK119116.1, read on the forward strand.
GCGTACACCACATTTGTGCTATTATCGCTTTTAAGAAATGTGCCAAATTTCAAAGCGCGCAAATATATAAATTCACGTATATCTTAGGAAATTTTGAATAAAAAATTCTAATTTTTTGCAGGTATGCTTGGAAATACACCTACTTTAAGAAGATGGTAAAACTTTTATAGATTATAATTCAAATTTTTGTTTCGAAAAATTTTTTAATTTATTTAAAAATATAAAATTTAAAAATAAATTATAAAAATGGGTGGATTTTATTTGGAATGAACCTAAATTTCGAAATGTGAAAGAAGAAATCGAGTAAGTTTAATAAAAAAATAGATATTAATAAACATATATCAAATTCAATTAACACTGAGGATCTAAAATTTTGATAGCTAATTTTTTAAAAACGACTCGTGCGATTTTTACAAAATTTGGTAGTTTACCATACGTTGAGTCGTAGAATCAAAATAAAGGAAAATCTTGGCATGTCATTTCAAAACAAGTCCAATTTTGTGTCAGAATACCAATAATAGAACAACGCTATATATAAATCTAATATATATCTTAAGTCGCGCTTTCGAGACATAAAAAACGCAATTTGAATTTTGTCAATCGACCCAGTAGAACGGGAGGTATAGAACTGTCCCTTTTTTTTGCGCAGGGTACCAGCATTTTAGGTTAAATTTAAAAAGAGAAAGGTTAATTTCAGTAATATAGTTAACACGTTGTTTCGCAAATCAGCAAAGGTGAGGAGATTTATCAGCAAAATGATAAAAAAGATGATAGTTTCGATGCTTCAAGCGTACTGTATAATTTCCCACCACTTGAGTACAATGCACAGAACGCTCATACAGCCATTTTACAAATGCCTTTGTTTGAAATATCATTGAACTTGCGTATCATTGTGGTTTGAATGTAGTAAGTGCGTCATTTATAGTGTTGATTCTTCATGTGAAGTTTGACTCGATGTGAAGTTTTTAGGAATAAAAAAGTCACTCACCGCCACATCGTAAGAATATAGAGAGTAATTGAGAACTGGCACGCGTTTTTTCGCTAAAAATTGAACGAAATTCCAGCCGTGTAAGCGGACGGATTATCTTGCAGGAAGAAGACATTCCTCTCCTTGCATTGTTCTGAACGAAACTGTTGAATCCTTTTCCGCGATTGATTGATTCATGGCACCCAGTTTTATTCTATTTATGATTATATACCATTAAGGAAAACCTGTCTCCGAACTTGTTGGACAAATGATGTTCATTAGTGCTTTTCCATTTTGTAAGCCGTGCATAGCAAGCAAATTTCATATGTAAATCTACAGAAGTTGTTCGTTCATTTTTTAGATAATTTGTATTGTATTTACCAACATATATTACACTGAAATTTTGTGTTTTACACGCTCTGAATGACAACCCTTATTCTTGACTATCTTTCGATACCGTAAATCCCATTCCCCGAGAACAGCTTTCCAAAGTGCAAGGAGGTTGTAGGTGGACGTTTCGACAATACGCTTTTTAAAAGTTCAGAAGCACAAAAATCCATTGATAACACATCGGGAGATTTAATAGGGATATGTGGGAAGAGTATGGCTTTGACACCTATAAGGCATTTCTCCCGCCTTCTTCGTAGTGCAGTGGTCAGCACACTCCGCACGTATTCGAGAAGTCCGTGGTTCAAGTCCTGGAGGGGGCATTGCATATTTTTCATCGCTCCTGCTTCGAAATAACCTAATGTGTCTATAGTGGCTCCGAACGAAAAGGTGGTGGATGATGATTCTTCATCTAGGATTTGGCAACTAGGTCCCCTAATCCCCAGTCGCTCTTTAAAAGGGGGAGTATATAAGGTATTTCTCCCGCCTTCTTAGCATGCCTTCGTGGTGTAGTGGTCAGCACACTCAACGCCTATTCGAGAGATCTGTGGTTCGAGTCACTGCGAGAGGGCATTGCACGTTTTTCATCTCTTCTGTTTCGAAATAACCTAATATCTGTACATATCCATTTCTCTCTCCTTTCGTTTTCGGGAAATTAACAATGCATTTTGATGTGCGTCTGCTTGCTTTTTCTTAATGCAGTTGTACTGATTGATGGAACGTGGGGAAAGAGAAGCTGTTTCGTATTTGAAAACTGGGTATAAAATGTGTTCCTGATAATATGTGCAGTTGATCTCCATATTTTACTCCGCTGTATTTTTAATTTGCTGCTATATTGAAAACCAGCAACAATCACAAATTTCTTTGAAAACCTTTTAGATTCTTTGAACCAGGTTTCAAGACTTTTTTTTATCTTATTTATAATAATAAATGAATATCTTTTTATTGTAGTTGTTTAAATACACCCAATATTAATTTATTATGACAATATTTTTTCATTTTTGTCCGCATAAATGTTTCTTATAAAGAATTCTACAGACCGTTCTGCGTTCGGCGATATGTCGTGTAGAAAGATGACGGGAATCATGTTTTTTCGCTTCAAATTAGCATTAACCACTTAAGCATTTAATGATTTTGCAACTGATTTACCAGACTTTATTTTAACATTAAAGATCTTACCATAGAAGTTATTTCTTCCGCCTTCTTAGCATGCTTTCGTGGTGTAGTGGCAGCACGCTCGGCGCGTATTCGAGAGCTCCGTCGTTCGAGTCCCGGCGAGAGCATTGCTCATTTCTCATCTATCCTGCTTAGAATAACTTAATGTGTCTAGAACCTTTCAACATTCGAAACACTCCGTTTTTTCCTTGGATTTGTATTTGAAAGAATTTTTGCACTTGAAGCTAAATTTTGAGGGTTTTTTTTTCTTGTTGACACTATTATCTATCATAATTCAAGATATCTAAAACTTATGCCTTTCACAGTGTTTTTTAATAACTAGATACGAATAAAGTTCTCCGGAAAGAGCGCAAGCATAGCCTTCCATTCATTGCCTGTGTAAGAGCGCCATTTTGTATGAAAACAGAACTGTCGGGTAGTAAACCATAATTTTTACTTCCTGATACAAAGTAAAAAGGAAGTATTGTAATCGAAAAATATTTCGGGCATAATATTTCAAAGAAAATGTCTATTTTAACCGCTTTCGAATGCAATTTAACGATGTTTCCTAATGGCATTCTTACGTAAGAACAGAATAAAGGACTCTTTAAATAAAGGACTCTTTTTCCCCCAAAAAATTATAAAACTGATTTAAAATGGATTCTGAAGAGATTTTTTCGTGGCGTCTATGCGTGCGTACGTACGTATGTATGTATGTATCTCATATAACTCAAAAACGACTAGCGTCAGAACTTTGAAATTTTGTATATAGGACTGCTGTAACATGTAGATGTGCACCTCGCGTTTTAGTTGCAATCGCACCAAATATATATAAATATTATATATCTACTCTGCTACTTGGCTCAGTGAGTTCAATTTCTTTAGTCTTATAAGTTTGTAAATTGGCCATTTTTTGCTTTGAATATGATTAAATTATGTTGTTTTTATCTTTCGGTTAAGTTTTCATGCTCTTAGTTAACGTGCATGCAATAATTATGGAATTATCAACAATTTAAAAGCTTTTTAAGTGCAGTTAAGCCTAATCTTTGGTCATGGTAGCGGGCATGTTTGTTTACATTTGAAGCTTAGCGGAATAGTGGATTTGTTGCCAATCTAGAGAAAATAAGCTTCGCAACAACAAAGTAACGTCTTCTTTTATTATTGCAAATTAAATTACGCTCGATTCATTCTGGAATTATCATTTAAGTTATTAGCTGGGTTTTGCGTAAAAATAGTAATTTTAGTTGTAAAAATTGGTTTCTTAATTGTTTTAACTGTACTTAGTGTTTTATGTTTTTCTACATCTTTTAATTTTTAATGAAAATATTTCGAATTTTTATGTATTTTTGCCTTATCGCGAAGCGAGAACTGAATTAATTAGTAGCGCATGCGCATTAGGTAAGTAGCGCTGAATTGTCTGTGAAAAACAATTTCTTTTTCATTTGTTTAATTTCTTTTATACATCGTTTTAGATTTATTATAGTATTTGAATAGAACAAATTGAATATAACAAACAATTCTTTAGGTGCTATAATTTTTGCTCACTCTGAGTTATAAAATAAATGAGATGTAACGCTATTAAGTGAATCTAGCGCAAAAGTGTGTCTATGGTAAATAAATATAGTGAACTTTAAAGAATGTATTTATTCTATTGTGGTTTATGCGCTATCGACGAAGTAGATTTAATTCAAAATTCGTTAACTGTTAATGCAGTATGTTTAAATGAAATGCAGGAAATATTGCGTATAATTTAATATTCCGTACGAGGAAGTCATGTTGTGTACACATCAGATTTTTACTTTGTAAAATATACTTGCAGTTAAAAAATAAATTTCCAAGTAGACTAAGCAAAGCACAGTCATCTAAAAATATCACAGTATGCCAATAATAATTTATTTAATGAATTTTATCAATCACATTTGTCCTGTTTAATGACAAATAACAGCTAAAATCAACCCATAAGCAAAACATTTTCAAATATTGCATTTTGGTGTTATAAACTACTATCAAATATGTCCAAGAAATCAATTTTAATTGGAAACATTCACACGTAAATAATTCTTTTGGAAATTTCTTTGCTTAAAAAATAAATAAAAAATAATAATAAAAGTATTTTATTCGAAATTGGATTTACCGCACGAGTTTGTTCTCATTTAAAATATACCGACATGCATCATTTTTACACGAAGCGTGCAAAATACAATATAACTAGAAATTTTATGCCGAAGCAATATTAGGAAATATCTACGTTGGATGCAGATTTTCCCATCTGTTTACAGTATTTTGAATTCTAAGGAACGGATTACAAAATTCATTTTCTAGTAGGAAAAGATGATTGGAAAATCTTTAAAGTATGCGTCGAGTACATACAATGTTTTGCAATCTGAACTAAAGAATATATTTCCACAGAAAATGATTACAGGTTGTCTCTCTTGCAAATAAAGATTTTATGTGTATATAACCCAGAATTTATCGAACGATAAGATGTGGAAATTTCATTTTCCAATAAAATGTGTAATTTGAAAAGAGCAGAGGTTTGCAAGTAATAATTTAAATGCATGCAATAGCAGCGCGTATCAAAATATATACGCATATTTCGAAAAGAGAATATTTATAAGTAAAGGTAAACATAAAAAATGCATTTATGCATGCTTATCATTCCGCAGTCTGTTCTGCGTAGCATTTAAATATCTATCGGATTTGGACTTGTGTTTGAGTTCTGGGCCGTTGCATTAGAATAGGCACTCCACGGGCATTTTTTCTCCATTGTAAACCTGCCTCGTAATCACAGCAGCGACTGCTGTGGGTAAGGTCGCAACCTATGCTTTGCTAAAATCTCCAGATTCCCCATTTGCAAAAATAATGACACCCTACGATAGTAAATGAGGGAAGGTCGCTACGACCTTCAAGTGGCTACTTAATTAACATGCTACAGGGACAGACATTTGTGATGTCCTTTTCACTCAGAACGTTCAGTACTGGGTACCTCATACGACGTCTTGGGAGTTTTTACAGCGATGAGATGGTGTAATGATGATTGCTTATTCCATCCTTCCAAGAATGCTTTATTGTGGAGTGCAAGGCAGCAGATAAATAAATATAAAATTATGTGATTCTTAATGTGATTCAGAAGCATGCGTTTATTTTAATACTGTATTTCATATAACTATAACATTTTGCTGTTTGGTAGCTGAAAGAACGTTACATTAACAAAAAGGAATTAAGAATTCCTTATCTCAAGCTATTTGTAAACAGGTGAAATGTTTTCGCGCACGCTTCAATGCCCAGTACCTTTATTTTTCTCTCTGGAACAGAGGTTGCAAACCAGGGGAAAATCCCTCCCTAGGGA